>JAIPRM010010835.1:0-13422 GCA_025469315.1 Stegophylla sp. TES_Ste_2020
TTGAATATAAATATTAATCTATATTTGTTGTTTGTTTTTAACTTTTTGGTAATCTAAACATTACTATTAAAATTATTTTTATGAGGGGGGCCCAAGTCTGGGGTTGGCCAAAGTGGGGGGGGGCCTGGCCTGAAAAGTTGAGAACCTCTGCAGTAGCGTATCTGAAGCTCCATCAAGGAGGGGGTGATTTGTAAATTTTCTTTGCACAACGCATTATCGTTTGAGATCAGCCTCATGAATCCATTTTTAACTTCCGAAACAAATTTGTAAATTGTTCAAACCTTAGCCTTGATCTTAGTCTTTCATCAGTCTTATAATAGAACGCTCGTTTTCTTTGCCTTCCAAACTTTTGGACAATAATTACCTATGCTTTTGATTACTATTCTTACATTCAGTCTCCTCATGCTTATTGAATAAATAATTTAATAACCATATCATATTTATAAAACTCGTTTTTGTGTGAAAATTCGTAATTATGACAAATGTAAAAGAATTTGATAGTACATAATATCTATTTTTATAAATTTGTGATTTAGAAATGAAATAGGTATTGTATAAAAAATAATATATAATAATTTGTTTGAATCTTGTTACTGAAAGTATCATTGTTGTCAATGAAAAATCAAACAAATTTTAACGAGTGCTTTTTTTAATTTCGCTGAAAATACAATTTTTAATACAAGTATCAAAGTATAATAAATAGCTACAGCGAAATTCTCCTTTTTTTCAAAATGGTGCACGGTAGATAAACGTTGATAATTGTAAATGTAAAAAATTTTACGTCTCGATGAAAAAACAAAACCCCAAGGGGGGGGGCGATCACCCATCGCCCTCCCCTCTCAAATACGCCGCTGTCATATTGGCGTGTTGACACGTGCGTGTTTTGTGTTTCAGATTAAGTATTCGTTTTCGTGTCTCCAGTGTCCGATGGTTCAAAAATACGGGACGACGGGCGCGTTGAAACCGACGCCGTTGCCCGCCTTAAACGTAAGTTATAACCTAATTAATAAATTATGCTGTTGTCATTAATAAGTTGCATCCCGATACCTATGGCATAACTGCATAGGTGGCACTTGGCGTTAATTTCAGGGTGTGGGCAAACATTAAATATAAAAATCTCTCAAAATTAAATTTCACCCTTTGTTGTTAAATTTTTTCTATTTCACTTTGGGACTCATCAGATCAAATAAAAAAAATAATAATAACTTGAATACTAATATGTTTTATAGTAAAGATTTTTATTAAAAAAAAAAAAAAAAAAAAAAACACTTGAAATATTTTAAGTCTAAATAAAAACATTTTCTGTAGTAAATAATTTAATAACAAAATAGAGTACAACTACA
Source organism: Stegophylla sp. TES_Ste_2020 (assembly GCA_025469315.1). Classification (NCBI taxonomy): domain Eukaryota; kingdom Metazoa; phylum Arthropoda; class Insecta; order Hemiptera; family Aphididae; genus Stegophylla; species Stegophylla sp. TES_Ste_2020. The sequence continues at coordinate 1,344 of JAIPRM010010835.1, forward strand.
ATTATTCTTTTGGCCCAAAAATATATAACTGTCTATACAGTAAACTAATGCGTAATATGCTTCCATTACACTTTAAACACTGTGATTCTTTTAAGATTTAAAAGAAAACAATTTCAATTTGGCTATTAAAAGAAATAAATATAAAAATTCAAAAGTAAAAATTTATCAAATAATAATTACTTTAATATTTTAGTGGTTAACTTTCAATAATATTTAGATTTTCAAAAAAGAAATACTTACTGAAATATAAATTATGTTTAATAATAGGGTAATAATATTGATAATAATAGTAAAATAAAATATTACAAATATTCATTTTTATTATTGAAATAATAAAATAACGGGTTTTGTAGTTAATTGTTTTAAGGGAGGCAAAAGTATATCTTTGCCCTCTCTATTAATTCTTTGGGGGTGCAACTGACCCCTCGTGTACCCCTCAGTTGCCGCCTATGCATAACTGTCTGTGGGCTGTGTTCAGGCGATACGAATTGAGTAAAATTCTGTATAGATTTAGTCAAAATAGTTGATTCTCTTGGTAATGGGAATTCGCTTTCATTAATTTAGACTAAAATACATTCAAATTTGCTTGTATGACGTTAAGAGTTATCATCTACAATTTTCGTCTTGATGAAAATATATTAAAAATAATGCAACACGTCAATAAATGCCTAAGTGCCTTATTATTCCACACAACCTTTAAATTTTTTTTATTTTTTCAGATAAATCACTTTATTGCATTTACCTCGTTAAAGTTTGATAGTATACTATGTTTATCAATGAGTAAAAACAATGTTTATGAATTCTAACACTTTTTTTTTCGTTGGTTGATTACATTGAAATTGATACCATATTTATTTATTGTATCACAGTCCAATAACATAGTAATTATACATAATATATACAACTCATTTACAAAATATAGTAACATAATATACGAAAAGTTTAAATACAAGCAAAAGTTAAAATGTAAATGGTGTAAAGAGAAAAAAAGAAAAACAGAACATGAAGATAAATTATTAAATTAAATAAATAGAAAAATGAAAACAAAGTAAAAATCTAACCAAATATAATATAATTATTATTTCCACATCTTAACAATACATTTATAGGTGAAAATAACATATACTTAAGTGAAGAAGGTGATATATAAAATAAATCTAAATCCCTAACATTATATTAACATATTTTAAAATTAATTAAACTTAAAATTATTGAGTCTTCAATTTGATTATTTAATAACTTACTTAAAAAATAAACTATATAAACTATATAATATTAGTTATAACTATAACTAATATTATAAATAGACAACAGATTTATAATATGTAAATGTATATATTTATTAGAAATGTTTACAATTTAAATCATTCTTATACAAATGACCACCACCAATTTTATTTCATATACTTTTACATATTTTAGTATAATTAAATATTTTTACATATTTCATTAATTTGTAAATATTTTGGCGTTTCCTTCTATTTTATAAGTTATTTGAACCTAAAGGATATTGAAGGGGACCAAAATCGCCATTTATTGGCGTAATTTATATGTTTCGTTATTTTTTATTATTTCAAAATTAGGTATATATCCAAAAAATTTATAAAGATTGAAAAAGCTCAAAATATTATTGAAAAACTTTTGTGTTTTTGACTACAAACAATTACATTACATTAGAAAAACATTAGAAAGTAAAAATATGTTAATAATTGATAGTATGTGAATTCTCGAATCAGCAATAGAAAAATTCAAACTTGAAATGAACAAATAGGTTGTAAAACAAACAATTCGTACTGTTTTAGAAAATAATCGACGCATTTTTGCTTTTAGACAAATAATGACATTGTGATTGTCAGACACTCGTCTTAAAATTTTGAGAATAGGGAACAATTTAACCTTTGATCGTTCAAAAAAATTTATGGTTATTCAACACGACACATGATTTGAGTGATAATTGACAAATTACCCGTAATTAACGTTATCCGGTTATAATATTATTTTTTATTTTTAAGTTTATAGTTTTTTGATTATACTCGTACAAAAATTATAGTCTTCTCCTCCAAATATATTGATATTGTTAGTATATATTTTATGCTTATTACATTGTACTTTTACTAACAAAAATTCGTTCCTTAATTAAAATTATAGAAGAGTCTTCATATATTATTTTTTTTTTTGTAGCTGATCATTGCAATGAATCAAAGTTTAAAAAATAATTCTTGAACCTTTTTAAAAATGTTTATCAGTTTATCTACGCGTTATAACGACGTAACAGAAGGAGTTTTTTTGTCTTACTTAATTTAAACATACTTATGACTAGAGCTCGGATGTTTATGACCAAAATTTTAGTAATATATGCAATATGCATTTAAAAATGTTAAAATATGCAATTATATGTCTTTAAAGTTCAAATGTAATTAATATAACTATTTTTTTAATGAATACTTTAAAAATAATGATCAAATATGAAATTATATGCCTTAAAACATATAAAATATATTTATTTTTTCAACATTTTTACATTTTTATATATATATATATATATATAAAATGGCAAATACTAATTCAAAATTAATTAAATACTTGTTTAAACTTTAGTTCTTTGTATTTTGAGGAATAAGTTACGATTAAATTTTACTTTTCAGTGACTTACACATGATCATGCTTTACAAGTTTTTTAAAAAATAAGAATTGTTTATTTGCAGAGTAACTTCACAAATATAATCTTACATATTATATAACAAGTACATAAATACAATTGACTGTAGTTAATGATAATTGATAATTATTTGGAAAAAAAATTACATTAAAGTATTTATAATTTATAAACATGCTACTAAATCTAGAAATGAGCAAAATATTAGGCATTTATATGCCCAGAAATGACAAATATGCAAATATATTATGCAAAATATGTTTGAACATTTGGAATCTGGACTTCATGATTGAAATTTGTATCGTTTTTAGGCGATGGTCAATCACGGTCGAGTCGAACTTTTAGCGCATCCGTTGAGTCAGAAGTACTTACAAATGAAGTGGAACACGTACGGGAAATATTTTCATCTCGCGCACTTGTTGTTCTACACGATATTCTTGATATTCGTCACTCTGTTCTCGTCTCAACTGATGGGTCACAACCACGGTAACACTGGTAACATTACTGCACATCCGAACGTAACGACTGAAGCTCTGATAACCGTTGACAACAGCGTGGTGAGTTTAGTATATTATTTTAATATTGCTGTTTTGCGCATTGTTACCTCATTTTTCGTTGTTACCCGGAGATGGGGGGGGGCAAGACGGAGCATTTGCCCTCCTCTAGACCAAGGGTTCTTAAACTTTTGAAATTCATGCCCCCTTTTATACTATTATATGGGGTCACGCCCCCCCTTTCCAATACTATAAAATTGAATTGTTAGTTGTTACACAATGATGACCGACAATCGTATACCTACTTAAGAAAAAAAAAAAATATATAGATAACCATAAACAACATTTTCATATTCTGTGGTTTCGTGTGAATATTTTCATGCCTCCCCTGAAATTTTGTGACGCCTCCCTAAGATGCGCACCCCCCCCCAGGTTGAGAACCCTTGTTCTAGACTTTCGAAAAGTCCTTTTAACTGTTTTATAATATTTTATACTCGTAGATAAATATTTCATTGATATTCCGACTGCATAGATTTATAAATTTGATATTGTCAAAATAATTAAAAAAAAAACAACACATTTGTAATGCAAATCTTCATGTTAATAAATGAGGTTCCAAATTTAAAGTTGCACTTAAAATACGAACAAAAATTTAACATGAAGTTTACGTAAAATACCAACAATTTCACTTAAATTTTTAGAAAAAAAGCTGGACATACTTTGCACCACGGATGTTCTTCACTCCTCGCATTAGATACTCTTGGTGAGTGTGTAGAATTTTAAATTATAACGATAAATCATTTCTTTAATAAAACGATTCTGAACGAAGGAAGTTAATAATATAATGAGAACATTAATAGTCGTTATTTTCAACACACTCACCAAGAGTGTCTGACCCGAAGAGCGAAGAATATCCGTGTATGTCCAGCTTTCTTGCCTATATTTTACTTTACTTTCTTTTACTTTATTATTTTTTTTTTTTTTTTATCTAATAAATAAAGAAAAAGAAAAAATAATTAATTAGAAAAAAAAGTGTTAGAAAAATTTGCAAAATTTTTTTTTACATTTTCCAAATTTTTTTGCGCCAAAATTTTTCTTATATTATTTTCTGTCTATGTTCAGATTTTGATAAAGTTTGAAGCAAAAAATTATGATTTCGAAAACTATCGAGTCGATGTCTTTTTTGTCAAATTTTGGGTAGTTTTTCCAGCAAAAAAATCGAAACAATGGGAAATTTAAAAATTGACCAACTAGAGGAAAATCCGGCTTCAAAAAGTTGCTGGTTGAGATTTTTGGACAAGTATTTCTATACGAAAAAGTGTTTGTAAAAAAAAAAAAAAAAAAAAGATAATAATAATATTAAGAAAAAAATTAACAATATTGTAGCTTCGAAAATTATTATTTAAAAAAAAAAAATTTATCTCGTACAAATTTACAGCCCCTGTGATAGATAATATAAAATTCTTCTGATGTATCTCATAATACTATTGATTATAAAATATGTTAGGTTAGGTTAAGTATGATGATACTGTACTTTTTGGTTTTTGAATTATAATACCCCTCCTTGATAAATTCGTGTGGGTTTATGTTTTTTTTTTTGTCAAATATCTCGAACAGACGAACAGATAATCGTGAGAAAGAATTGGAATCTTTTTTTTTTTTTTTTTTAAATACTGCTTTCCCTCGGACAGATAAGGATGACAGTTAGTTCTTATACATTCTAGAGTGGAGTATGCACTTGGGAAAAGTAAAGACTGGGGAGACAGTCGATTGAGGTAAAGAGCCGCGCGTTAAGTTTAACAACCCCAAAATTACTTTCAATTCTTCTCCAACGATACGAAGTGACCAAAACAAAGTTTATGATTTCTTTGTCTTTGTGGTGCCGGAGACAAGTTGTAGTGCAAATGAAAGGCTCCGTGCAACAACGAGACAAGTCCATATTTTGAAATTATTCAAGAGACATGTTTTATTTCACCAAAACTTAAAAAAAATTTTTTTTTTTTATTTGAAAATTCGACATAATTATCTATAATTTCATGTTAATAGTCAAGTAAAATTGATTTCAATTTTAAATACATTTTTGATCTTCTAAAATAACTTGAAAGTATGAAACATAATATGGACTTATCGGGTTTTTTGTTCGTTAATTACAATACATTTTTCGAAAACCAAGATAAGTCCAAAACCAAGACAAGTCCAAAGATAAGCAAAAATCAAACAAGTCCAGACTTGTCTTGTTTTTTCCCATAATATTATAAACCAGACAAAGTCCATTTATTCAATAATTCCATAAATAATCATTGGACTTGTCTTGTTGTCGCACAGAAATGTAAAGAAAAAAAAAAATCTGTATACGATAACACCAAAACGTGAGTTTCGAAAAAAAGTGGACTTGTCTTGTTGTTGTACGGAGCTCTTCAAATTTCGTTTGGAGTACTTAAGAGAATTGCGAGGATCTGCGAGATCTGTAAAAGAAAATGACTTGATATTTATCGAGATTATTACCCATTTGCTAAAAACACTGAATTGATTTTGCAGAATTTTGACAGCCAATAATATATTTGATTAAATATATTTTGTGTTATTTTATGACGCCCAGAATATCATACTAAAGTTATTTTAAAATTTCATCAATAATTTCATTCATTTTAATTATTGTTTTAAAATCAATTTATGTGTTTAAACGTTTTTTAGTTTTTTAAGTCATTTGTTAATATTTTTCTTGCCTTTTTTTTGTACTGTTTAGGGGCTTTTTCCAGCGATTTTAGTTTATTCTTACATGTTTTTAATCAAAATAACAGTATTAATCGATACTAACAACTGTGTAATAATGTTTTTCCCAATCTTTAGACGAATATGGCCACGTGGAAGAGCGTAGCGGTCATGATCGTCATCTACATACTGATCAACAGCGTGCGAGAAGGCATTCAGTTCTATCAGCAAGGATGGCCGTACCTGTTGGACCCGACCAACGTGGTGGCGATCTTGTTGTACTTCTCGGCCGTGGTTATGGTGGCGCCGACGTTGACTAATTTCCTACTCGAATATCAAATCCCTTTCGCCAGCATAACGGTGTTCCTCAGCTGGTTCACGTTGCTCCTCAACTTGCAAAGGTACCTGTGGCCTTTGGCCGGGCATTCGCCACGTACACAAACACGGGGACAAACGGTCGCGGCCGTTCGCATGGAAAATCGTAAGGGCATCTTGACAGGGCGAAAAATCGTTTTTTTTTTTTTTTGCAAAATTAAGGGCATCAAACCATTAGGTATTTTGTTAATACATTCATATTTAACGGCGAATAATAATAGCGTTTAATTAATGTGAAAATATAATTTAAATCCAAAACGTCTGATAAAACCGTACTTGATAAAATTTCTCTCTGTTCGTAATTTTGTAAGGTTTTCAAAAATATCAATTTTCATTTATTTTTAGATCATTTTTGCGTTCAAACTATGCCTTTATGCCCAAACGACCGTGTCCATTTTGTCCTTGATCACGTGAGACAAAATGATTGTTTTATTTAATTTTATTCCGCAAATTTTTCGCTTGTTCAACAAGCTAGTCGAGTAAACGGCGTAAGTTTAAAGTTTGCTTAAATGATTTCAATAAAAACAATACATATCGCACTTTTATTAGTGTTTGGTAACTCAAACTCAAAGTTTTCAAAATAAGAAAATAATAATTATAATAATGCTTTTAACCGGTGCAGTAATTATGTATGATTTTGAGTTACTGAGATTTTAATAATAACGTGAAAAGTTTGGGAATCTCTGTTCTAGTCGGTAGTCGTTTAAAAAATTTCTTTCCTGGATTTCTAATTTCGATTTCAAAAAATACAATACATAAAGCACTACACCAGTGGTTTCCAACCTTTTTTTATTCTAATCCCACCTTGCAGTTTGTTGAAAATTGTATTCCACCCTAGTAAATTATTATCATCCCCCTTAAATTAGAGTATAGACTTTATTTTTTTTTTTTTTTGTACATACAAATAATTTATACAAAATAGCAACGAGTAAATTTATTCAACTTTTAAATTTTTATTTTCATTATTTTATAAATTAGGTATAAATCAACTTACTAATTCATAATGTTAAATATAAGAACAAATTATTATAAGAGGACGCCACACTCACATGTATTGTCTCTCTCTTACTAATGTACAACATAGCAAATTTATGTTCAGCAAGACCAACAATTCCCCACTGGTTGGGAACCACAGTACTGCACAATATTAATATGCGATTATTTGATTCTTGAATATCGAAAAAGTATTTATCATTACCTCTACTTAATCGATCGATTTAAAGTTTTATTTTTAATTATTGATCTTTTTTAATGGTCATTTTATGTTTACATTTTTTCACATCGAATTACATTTTTTAACGACTACCACCGACCAGTCGACAGAGTAAGGGACAAGTGAACACACACACACACACACCAACTACCATTAAAATTTCAAATGTTCTTTCAAAACGCTTTTTGGGTTTTATTTATTAATGTTTTACCATCGTATATCGATGAAAACATTAATACTCGATTTGCTCAGAACTATATCGGTTTTGAAAGTCATTGCAGCACTGATAAATATGTATACTGACAGTTTGAATTATTTTGTGGATGATTTGTGTTTTACTATAGATTCGACCAGGTAGGAATATACGTTGTAATGTTTCTCGAAATCTTACAAACCTTGATCAAAGTACTGCTCTTATTCTCTATACTAATCGCTGCTTTTGGGTTAGCGTTCTACATTTTACTGTCGCGGGTAAGTCACACGTTTTAAAAAATATATTATTATATTATATTAATATGTTGTGTCACATTTTCTGCATGTTAAGACGGCCGAGGTGAACAAATAATACGGTTGTTTTATTTTTCGCTCGAAACGCGCCGTTTTATCCGTACGGGTTGTGGTAATATTGGTTTGTTTTTTTTTTTTTTCCCCCGTCAACATTTCTCAGGGTCGCCATTTGTCGTTCAGCACGATACCCATGTCGCTGTTGCGGACTTTCGCCATGATGTTGGGCGAGATAGATTTGCTCGGGACTTACGTGCAACCGTTGTACGCGGCCGACGCCGAGATGAGAATCATACCGTATCCCGTGCCCGTGTTCCTGATGCTGGGCGTGTTCATGGTCCTGATGCCCATCTTGCTGATGAATTTGCTCATCGGTTTGGCCGTCGGCGACATAGAGTCGGTCCGGAGAAACGCGCAGCTCAAAAGGCTGGCGATGCAGGTGAGGGACAGGTTTCATTCAGGGATGGGTCGAATCGATTTCAACGATTTTCTGGGATGAAATGAAATCGGAATCGATTCCAAAAAGATTTAGAATCGATAAAAACAGTGGCGTACGTAATTTGGATGATAAGATTATCGGTGTTCCGAAAAGTTTATGTGATTATGGGTATTTAAATATTCATACTCCTCCTCCTTGCATATAGATCTTATGAAGAAGGAGGGGGCGAGGTTCCAATTTAATTCTAAATTTTTTCGACGAAATAAAACCGGACATACTTCGCATCGCAGATCAGATACTCTCGGTGGATGTGTAGGATTTTAAAGAAACGATAAACAATTTCTTCATTAAAATGATTCTGAAAGAAGGAAATTAATAATAAAAAAAAACAATAATAGTCGTCATTTTCAACACACACCAAGAGTATCTGACCCGAAGAGCGAAGAGTATCCATGGTGCAAAGTATGTCTGGCTTTCTTATTTATACTTTACTTTACTTTTTGTTATTTAATAAATAAAGAAAAGGAAAAAAAGCCGGACATACTTCGCACGACGGGTGGGATTATCTTGACGGGTGCATTGAATTTTGAAGAAACGATAAATAATTTCTTCAATAAAACGATTCTGAACGAGGGAAGTTAATAATATAAAAAATAAATGAGAAAAAAAATGTTAGAAAAATGTCAAAAAATTTTTTTTCACATTTTCAAAATTTTCTTGAGCCAAAATCTTTCTTATATGATTTTCTGTCTATGCTTAAATTTTCATATAGTTCGGATCAAAAAATGATTGTTTCCAAGTCGTTTTTGTCAAATTTTAGGTAGTTTTTTCCAAAAAATATTGCTCGAAACTTTTGGACAAGTATTTCCATATGAAAAGTTGTACACAGAAAAAAAAATGAAAAATAAAAAAAATAAAATAAACATCATTGTAAAAACACTAGCTTAAATAGGTTTAATAATTATTACAAAAATAATTTTTGTCAATTCAATAATTCTTGTGAATAATTTAATTAGATACTTAGATACTTAGATATTTGAAACTTTCATTCAGCACTAACATGTATAAGAAAGCCAGTACATGATTTTCTACACTAATAAGATACACACACATTTTACGGAATAATATTAAAAGAAATCTTCCATTTCGAATTAACAGTTTTTAAATTTTAAATGCTTATAAAAATGTATTAATTGACCTATTTTCTAAGTAAATTTTTTTACTGTAGAAAAATACAAGTAGAATGTTTTCGTAAATTAATGTAAAGAGTGTAATGTAAATAAAATATTTTATGTGGTTTTGATTGAAAAAAATATGGTTATTAAATTCTAACATTAAAAAATTTCAACTATATATATATATATATATATATATATATCAATATTTGAAATTTTTCGGTCCATAAGACATACATGCAAGTGCCAAGTTGGGTTAAGTTCTGCTCATGATATGAAGAATTTATAATTTTATTAGAAAAAAAGTCAAAAAAAAAAAAAAAACACAAGATATTACAAAAATTCTATGTTTATTCTAAGAGTTAATTAAACTTTTGTCGATGATTGGTGAAAAATTCAAGATTCCATAATCAATTCCATTCATTAATTGAATGTTTGTTACTTACGATATATCAGATATATGTCACTGTTTTATCTTACCTGTTCGGTAGTACATCATTGTTATATTGGAAAACCATTGAGAATTTCGAAAAATTACCTATTGGGAGTACCGTTCAGAGTAAATTTATTATGATCTTTCAAGTTGTTAAATGAAACTTTTAGACAAGCTATACTATACACAAAAATGTGTTCGCAGAGAAAAAGAATAAATAAACATCATTGTAAAAAAGGACTCCACTCGTGAGATATCAAAAAAAAAAAACTATTTCTATATAAATTACATTGATACAACAATAAAATTGTAGTAGCTGTAATTTTTTATGAATACAAATCAAAAATAATAGATAAAAAAACTTTTATTGAGATATTCAAATTATTCATATGGAAATAAAAATATTTATATAGTTATAAAATGCATATTATAATTGAAGGGTCCAGTGCAACAACATGGTATGTCCACTTTTGAAGAGTTTTCAGGAGAAGAAATTAACATATAAATTTTTTAATATTTGTCTTACATTTTATGTTTGATTAAATACATGTAGCATTTTTATAGTAATTTTTGATTTTATGTATTTAAACAATAATAATAATAACACAAACAATATTATTAATAATAATAGGATAAAATTATGGACTTACCTGGTTTTTTGTTTATAAATTTTATTTTTATTGTTTTTGGTAAAGGAAAAATTATTGTACTTCAAGTGTTGAACACATGAACTTGAGCCTTTAAAAAAAATTTCGGAGGGGGTTACAACCCCCAAACCCCTCCCCTGGTTGCGCCACTGTATATAATATATGTAACGTAGTCATAATATCGATAATCCGAAATTGTGTTTCGCGTCCAAGGTCGTGTTGCACACCGAACTGGAACGTAAGCTGCCGCAAGTGTTGTTGGAGAAGATCGACAAGGCGGAACAAATCGAGTACCCGAACGAGAGGAAAACGAAAATGGGATTTTTGGATTTTATCCTGCGAAAATGGTTTTGCAACCCGTTCTCTGATGACGGTAAGCCTTCCGACAATCGTAATTTCAACGGTTAGTCGCTCGCGCGGCTGCAAAAGTTATGAACCTCTCCCCACCCCTCTCCCACCCCCCCCCCCATAGCAAAGGGCAGTGCCTGACTCGAATTTGATAATTTTTCACCCTATAATGAAATTTGATGACGGTGATTTCTCTTCATTTTTTCCACGAAAACGGCCGTCGTAACTTCATACCACACGAGGGGAGTGGGAGGGGGAGAAATAAAATAAACTACAATCTCTTAAAATCTTGTTTTCCGACGAAAAATAACGTATATCTTTATAGTTACTTCAATTTTCATTTGGACTATGGCCCGAAACAAAGCGAGTTAAGTAACTTTTAGTACATTGTTAAAACGCCACTTTAAAATATATTATTTTAATGTTGCTGACAAAAGTGGTGATTTGAAACACAGTCAATTCACAACATTATTTTGATAATTATGAAAAAGACCTCATTTTAGTTTTTTTTTCGCAATCAATTATATGGAGAGTTATGATTAGGGCTGTGAATTTAATGCACTAAAAATCCTTAAAAAATGCATTAAAAATGTCAAAAAAATGCAATGAAATATGCACTTAAAATGCAAAAAATACAATATAAAATACCAAAAATTATAGTATAAAATACACTTAAAATAGTTTTAATTTGATTTTTATATTTATATTGATATTATATACATTACTACATTAGTAGATTAAATTTTACATGCTTAAAAATATGTTTATTTAATAAAAAAAAAGAATAAAACTGTTGGTTGAATTTGAATTTTATATAATGCTATTTACCAGAAACACTTAAATTTTTTTTTTTTTAATTTAACGTACATACAGTCTGTATAAAACAAAAAAAGATTTTCAAAAGATTTTATTTGACGAAATTTAATAAAAAATACCGAAAAATTCACTAAAAAAGAAAAATATGACTTAAAAATGCAAAAAAATGACCTAAAAAATTAAAAACGTCAAAAAATGCAAAATAAAAGTTTCATACATGGATTCGTTATTACATAATTCAAATTATGTACTTACAAAGCTATGTTT
>JAIPRM010010836.1:0-13420 GCA_025469315.1 Stegophylla sp. TES_Ste_2020
ATAACATAATGAAACAAAATTTATACTTTTTAAAATTTCTTAAAATCATTTATTCGTGCATAATTGTATACTTTGCCTTCTAAAAAAAAAAAAAAAAACTTGTTAATTCATTTTACGATTATAATTATTAATCTAATGGTATCCATAAGATTTCTAGATTCTTACATTATTTTATTCAATAATTTCATTTCGAAAATGTTAAATCATTAGTAAGTGAAAAACGGGACAAATTTAAAATTACCGGATAAAAGGCGTCCTGAGAGAAGTTTGTCAGGACAACAGGACACAGAGCCGAAATACAGGACAATCCTGTATAAAACAGGACGTATGGTCACCCTAAACTAGATACGAGTAAAGATAAATTTATTAACATTTATCCGGATAAGATAACTTTTATCTGGGTAAAATATTATGAGATAAAATCAATTTTATTTTATTTTTTTATTAGATTCAAATTATAAATTTGGTTCTTTACCTATTTGAACGAAGATTTTGAACATTGATTGAATTACATGAACAGCTATGATAAAAAATATATTTTTTATATTAAAAAATGACATGATTTTAAAAATTGTAATGATATTTTTTTATTATGTTGACCCAACGATGTATCATCATTTTAAAACATATTATTGAGAGCAACATAGATACTTTTTTATGAAAAATCTTATTTAATTCTGAATAGTTTTACAACGGTATTTTTAGTTTTAGAAAATCAATTCAAATAGTTAATATATTTGCATGTTTTAAGGTCAAAGAAAACATGCTCGATATTTTTATATAAACTAAGGAAAATTATCTCATTTTGTTAATTTTAGAAATTCTCCCCTGTTAAATGGTAAATTATTAATTAGAATATAATATTTTTCACTCTTAGTCCTCGGATTGTATCAAGAAAATATAATATCGAAATTGATTCCTAATTAATGAAATTGGTAATAGTTTTAATTTATTTTATTAGTCTATAGTTTATTGAAAAAATAAAACAAATTTTTTTATCAATCGATGAATGATAAAAAATAAATAAATAATTTAATCGCTCAACTATAATTTGACTTTTTCAGACATTTGACCGGTTTTTCTGGACTTTTGTTTTGGAACCACAGTTGTACTACAGGAGGGTGCTAATTTAGTCGTTATAGACAAAATATTTTTCAAAACAACAAAGTAGTGTCATAAAAGGACGCTTATTCTTTACTTAGAATTTTAATTAGCTCTCCGCGACTGCGTTCTGGGTGACCTTTTTGAAGTCTTAATATTATAATCTTTTCTGAAGATAATGGAGTTTAAGTGGTTAAAAAAAAGCGAATTAACTACACGATACGGGGTTGAGAATCGGATGTGTGAGAAAAACTTTATCGCGTTTGAAGTGGTGTCGAACAGCCGCCGCCGCCGCCGCCGTTTAAATTCACTGACGACATTCGCCAATCTACCCCCCCCCACTTTCTTACCTCCTCCTCCTCCTTCTCCTTTCTCTCCCTCTCTGGTGCATAGGTAGAAATAAATCTCAAGACTTTCCTCCCCCTCCCCGCGCGTCTTTTGCCATATTATTAATACATTTTTTACGTATTCCGTTACAAGCACACGTCCGAAGCGATGATAAAACACAACGACTTTAGTCGTTCAACATCAAAGGAATATCGAAATCTAATTTTTCACAATAATACGTTATAACGCGTTGATGACGTTCGGCACTAGGGCACAAGAGAATATCGATTGTCGTACGCGCGCGGGTAATGCGGTTTATTTTTTTCGTTCGCCCGGGCCAATCGCTTTCGACGAGAGCGTTCGCGCGTTTCGTACAAAAAAAAAAAAAAAAAAAAATACGCTTTTGACAAATTGAAAACCCTTACAGCATTGTGATGTATTTTTGGAATAAAGGCGATTTGGCGAAATCGCGAGTAGATTCCGACGAAATAAGTTCACCGTCGCCGCCGCCGCCGCATAAATATGTACACACAGAGGAATCTTATTCGCCGCGGATAAACCGCCCGAGTCGCGGCCATTTTCCGCGGATAAAATACACACGCCGCGCCGCCGTCGGGATGAAAAATGTGATTTCCGACGTGACGTTTGGATTTACGTCGTAAGTCCTCTGCTCTAAAACCGCGAATTTTGGAAACCGCGAATGTCGGTCGTGTACCCCCCCCCCATCAACGCGTTATTGTTGTGGTGGAACGTCGAAACGTTATGCACGTGCAAAAGCTTTATATAGACCCTGGCAAATCATCACTGCATCCCCCTCCACCATCAACCAAAATGGAAAAATTAGCACTTTTTTTTTTACAAAAAACCAATTTTAATATACATAACATGTATAAATACGTAGTATACTAGCAAATAACTAATAAACTCTAATAACTATATTTTGTTACATGTTGTCATGTTTTTGTTTTTATAACCTTAAGTTATTTTAAATGTTGTGTTAAACGTTTTAAACTTAACAAATTTCAAACATTGCGTGTATAATATTATTATAAGTAGTATTGAAATTTGTGTCCCTCTTAAAAATGCGCCTCTGGCCCATGCTCTCTTGCCCCGCTCTTAATACGGCCCTGAGTAGGTTCTCAACCGGTGTATCGTGAATTATTGTTAGGTGTGTCACCAAAAAAAAAAAAAAAAAAAAATTGTTTATTTATATTTTAGAGTTAAACTATATTATAAACCTTATAATACTGTAAAGACATGTTCACACTACACCATATCACAAATATCTCACTGGATTTTTTTCAAAGAATATATAAAATCTCTAACTATGTGTAAATTTATAATTTTAAATTCTGGATAGACCAAAGAAACTGTTGAGTTTTTCAATGATGTTTATTTTTATTTTTCTTTCCGTGTAAACACATTTTGTATAGAAATACTTGTCTAAAATTATGACAAAAATCTTTTAAAATCAGAATTATTTTAATTCAAAGATTATTTTTAATAATATTTTTTGTAATTGACAACAATAAGTATTTAGCATTTTGTAATGGATTTTATCACCTATATTAAATAATAAAATTTATGTTACTATATTAATGTGCACCTAATTGAATTTTAATATTCTGAACGAAGTGAAGAAGCTAGTGTTTTTACAATGATGTTTATTTATTTAATTTTTTTCTTCTTTTTTTCTGTGTACAACTTTTTGCATAGAAATACTTGTCCAAAAGTTTCGATCAATAACTTTTCGAAACCGTATTTGCCTCTAGATTGTATATACTTTAGAGAGGTCATTTTTTGAATTTTTCAATTCTTCAATTTTTTTTTTTTGGAAAAAAACTACCCAAAATTTGAAAAAAACGACTCGGAAACCAGCATTTATTGATCCAAACTATATGAAAATTTAAACATAGATAGAAAATAATACGAGAAAAATTTTGGCGCAAGAAAATTTTGAAAATGTGAAAAAAAATTTTTGGATATTTTTCCAATATTTTTTTTCTCATTTATTTTTTTTTATTATTAACTTCCCTCGTTCAGAATCGTTTTATTGAAGAAATGATTTATCGTTTCTTTGAAATTCAATACACCCGTCAGGAGATCTCACACGTCGTGCGAAGAACACCCATCGTGCGAAGTATGTCCGTCTTTTTTTGTTTTTTTTTTTTTTCGATGTAGGAATTGGGTCGCCTTAGTCATCAAAAAATAAACGTATGTGCAGTCGTCACGGTAAAAAGTTTGGGAAACACCGCTTTACACGTCGTTATTTGTTACAACGCGGACAAAATAACACAATATCCGAAATGGAAACGACCCACGGAATCTCTGTGTGAAATACTCGTATTTATCGCTTTGGAAAAGAAAAAAAAAAGGTCAACAGGACAACGCATATTAACAGTTGAAGACGTCCACGCCATTTGCGCCGCGCGGCACGGGACATAACCGTTTTTTTAAACTTTATCGCGCGTACATCTATCTCTATACACACACACACACACACACACACACACTTTATGTGAGTATACGTTCGTCTCGCACATAAACAGTTTTTGGATTCCTCTTTTATCGCCACCGAGTTAAGTGCGCGCGCCGCCCGGACAATCGTGTGGCCATTACGCGGCCGTAACAGTATTGCTGTGGCGGCGGCGGCGGTCGTGATCTCAAGCAATTATAAAAATATCGTACTGTGGTGTACCTACATAATAGCTGATGGTTAAAACTGGAAAAGAAATATTCACAACACGTTCGAGTCACAATGACGTGTGTTTTGTGTATATTATATACTTTATATAATTAAAAAAAAAAAAAAAAAAAGAAAAAACAGACGTTATCTACTTGACGGATGAGACGCGCGTAATGCCAAGAGAGTTTGAAAACATAAAAATATATAAATTACGGTTTGTCTGCTGTCTACTGTGTGTTATTTTTGTATTGAATAAAAAAAATAAAAGCCGGACATATTTCGCTGGTCGGGTGGGATTCTCTTGACGGATGTATTGAATTTTTTAAAAAAACGATATATCATTTTTTAAATAAGACAATTTTGAACGAAGATAGTTAATAATATGAAAAAAAAAAAAAAAAAAAATGAGAAAATATGTGTTAGAAAAATGTCCAAATTTTTTTTTTCGCGTTTCCAAAATTTTCCTGTGCCAAAATCTTTCTCGTATTATTTTCTATCTATGTTTAAATTTTCGTATAGTTGTAATTATACGATATTATTGTGATGTATTTGTTTTTTATTTTTTTGGCATATCTGTGAAGGAACACAACAGTACTTTTGCCACCCTACCCTATTTTTTTTTTTTTTTTTTTTTTAGAGTTACAATTACCCTATTTGCACCCTCCCCCCACTATAAGGCTAATTGTTTCAGGATATCACGAAGGTCGTGGACACTTAAGTCCTGTCTGTATACAGCCTCTTTTATACCTACTTATAGCTTATATTTTTTTTTTTTTTTTTAATATTTACATATATTTCTTATTTTGAGTTTTACGATGATGTATTTTTATGTTTCTGAAACTACTTTTTCGGGTAGTAAAACTTGTCTGGCTACTTTTTACAAACCATAAATTACATTTAAACGATACCTTGAAAACGACATTTTTCGGAACTCTCCTCAATATTATGGCTTTTTTGAACATTAAGAAAACTACGGATAATTTCAGTACAAACGTAATATATGAGTAACACAATCGATTTTAATAATAAAGTCAATATTACTATATTAAATTAATGAAGTCTTGGAATTTTCATCGGTTATCGACAATTTTAAAATTCGGTTTAACGGGCCGAAAACTTAATACTAACTCACTGGAATATACCACTATTAAATTTCAGATTCTGAACGAAGTGTTTCTCTTTTTGGAAACACTTTTTCGTATAGAAATACTTGTCCAAAACTTCCCATCAGTATCTCTATAGATCCAAAATCACACCCAAATTGTACTTTAAACAGGTCATTTTTTAAATTTCTCAATACTTTTTCCAAAAACGGGTAAAAGCTGTCGAAAAATTGACGAAAAACGGCAAAATATGCAATTATCGTAACATTGAAAACTACTTTTTGACATAACTTCTAAAATAACGCAGCAAGAGACTTGAAATTTTCACCAACCACTAAAAATAGTTACGAAAACATTTCATGAAAATTTCAAAAATATTAGATCGATTACGAGTTAAGTACGGCATTTTGAAAATTTCTAATTTATTGTTAGTTTTTATGTAATAAAATTTTTGTTTTTTGATATTAAGACTTGGCCGGGCCCTGATTGTTCTTGTTAGGTCTAGGAACTTATAGGAGTTAGCGTGTGTTTTTAAAAATCATTCAAAACATAGCTAAGTAATATAGAAATTAGTTTCATAACACCTGCAGGAATTTTATGCAGTTCTCTCCAATTTGCATATTTTGCATATTTATCTCTTTTTTCGATGTAAGTGCATATTTCGGTTATATTTGAATTTTAAGTGCACAATTCACATATTTTTCAATATTTAATTTTTAGTTTTCTTGGTACTGGAAATTTTTTTACTGAATGCACGAAGACATTGAATTAATATTTGATATTTTTATTCGTTTAAATGCAAACTTAAAAAAATAATTTTAAGATTTAAAAAAGAAAAAAAAGAAATTTCTTTAATAATAGAAGAATTAATACATATTATAATATATTATACAATACAATTTTTTTTTTTAATATTTTGAGTTTTCACAGTAAAATTGATGGTTTATAAGAGATTTTTTTAGCAATTTTGCACATTTTTAGAGTATATTTCCTAATCTCCATAGCACATATGTATAAGTTTTTTTTTTTTTTTAGAGCTATAAGTCCCTATCCCCAATTACAATCATAACGCACGTTCGTTGTACACCGCCACACAACTACAACAACAACAACCCCTTCGGAACGATATCAACGCCACTGCGTTTACTCGAGGAGTCGTAAACGAGTGTCCGGAAATTACTAGTGTAGTTACTACCACAGCCAAGTATAATAAATTATTATTACAGCGTCTCGTCGTCGTACACGCGGCGGCGGCGGCGGTGTTTCGCGTCGATAACGACCTGTATTTATACGGCAATATCTGGCAGAGCTGTACGACGTGAATGTATTGTAATAAATTATTATTATTATTATTATAGTGTGCCACGCAGTCATTAACAGAGAACAATATTATATATATCGGTATAAATATACGTAATACTTTACCGGGCGCATCTTTTTTATGATGTTTTTGTCCCCCAATCGACAATGCGTGTAATCGTCATGACGTCTATTTCGGTCACTCGCGCACTCTGTTTTGGTAACCACTGATTTTTTTGAAAATCGCTCGTTTTCTTCATTACACAAGCGCGGTGGCACCAAAACTAAAAGAGTAGATACGAAATACCCTTTATTCAGATTTTTGATTTTCTAAACAAAGCAAAGGAAGTCAGTGAACCACCTAACTGCACAATGATACGTTTGTTTTATTATTTTTTCATTTCTGTAAAATAATTTTTTATGCATGTTCCTACTCGAAATTTTCAACCCACCATAGGGGGGATCGACTGGGCTAAGCCCCCTCAAAACTACTAACAACCCCCCAAAATCATGGAGAATTACATAAGTTTAATTTCTTCTTTTTTTTTTTTTTGAAGGGAGGATAAATCAAATAAACATATTACCTCCTCACCTCCTTAAAAATGTTTTCCAAGTTGGGCTAATGCGACCCACCACTTTTTTTTTGAAACCGGGTGTGCTTCTAGATGACACTTTAAAGAGGTAATTTTTTGAAATTTTCAATTTTTTTTTTAACAAAACATTATGGAAAAAAACTAAAACAAATTTAAATATAAAAATTCCAAAGGTAATGTGATTACAATTTAATACATAGTAATAAGTATAAGGATGGAAAAATAAATTTACCTTATTTTATAAAACAAACAAATTAAATTGTTCTTTTTCTAAAAATGAATATTCCTCCTTTTCGGGAACTCTCTTCGCGAAGATTCCCGAAGGCACTCAATAATTAATTCCAGTCGAGGATCAACTAACGTCCTTGATGCCCAGTGGAGTATGTCCGCTTTTTTCGGTACACAAGTTTTGTCATTTTTAAAAAGCCAGAGTTCGCACGACGGGTGGGATTCTCTTGACGGGTGTATTGACAGTTTAAAGAAACGATAAATCATTTCTTCAATAGACTTTTTTAGACTTTATCATAATAATATGTTGCCGCGTGCAACGAAACCCGTTATGAAACTGCGAAGGTCCATCCCTCAAAAATAAAGGTAGTGGTGGTGGTGGTGTATCCCCAGAGGACTCGTCATCGAAAATAAATCGTCGGAATAGCACGCTCGTTCAATAATAATAATAATAATAGTAATAATAATCGTAACGCATTCGATTTCCCGTTGCACGAGTGAACAACTCGCCATACAAATTATTACATATACGACACAATGTACATAATTATATATAAATATATAGACTGTAGAGGGCGAGGGTGGGGGCGGATAGAGCTGCCGTTATTTCGGGGTCGCCATCGTCATATATTTCATCGAAATCATGTTTTATCGCATTGCGCGCGTGTGTCCTCCCCCTGGCGGAGGGGAGGCGCTGAGAGACCTCTCGCAGCAACCTCATCCGGCGGCGGCCGTCGCGTATAAATACAAAACGACTTAAATATGACGTAATAACTAGGGCCGGATTTAAATGCACTGAAAGTCATCGAAAAATTCACTGAAAAACAGACAAAAACGCGCTTAAGAAATGTATTTTACAGTGAAAATGCCCTGAAAAAAAAACCGAATACATTTAAAATATTTTGACCAATTTTATTATTTTCCATCTGTCGAGTCCAATTGATCATAAGTAAAGATATGGTACAAAATTTATAGCAGTTTTATTATTAAAGAAAAAAACCGAAAAACATTGTAAATATTTTTAATTAGCTAAATTTAAATTATTATGTTTTATCACTTACAGATATTATACGTTCAAATCGTAAGTTTATTGTTCGAGTATATATTAAAACTGATAAAAGACCGAAAAATTTAAAAATATGCCCTTAAAATAAAAAAAAACATCGAAATATGCAAAAAAATAATAGAATAATTCAAAATAAAAGTTTCATTTTTGGTGTCTCTGTCGCGTGACAGAGACAACAAAGACAATTTTTTTTTTTTTTTTTGAAAAAAAACAGTGTTTCTTCTGTTTAACTACCTGTGGAAAATCAATTATAAATCAATTGCATTCGTATCAATTTTATTTTAATATTTTAATAATATTTTTGGTACATTTCTCTACTTTTTGTGAATTTCTAGTTGTGTTTTTCTCGTTAAGAGTCATACTTTTTTATCACTAAATATTCGAAAAAATATAAATTAAATTTATGATATCTTTTACTCTCGAAAAAAAAAAAATGTTATAAGTAAAGGTTTTAGTACAGTTTCAGATAAATAAAATTTCTGAAAGCTCCTTATTTCGTATACCGAATTATTGTTAAAAAGTAGCTTATTCCGCATTACAATCGAATTTAATTTAAATTAATACGATTAGTTTTCATTTCTCTATAGGTTGGGTTGAGTTAATACATTAAAAAAAAAAAAAAATGACTTACTTCGTACCTAACTTAGGTATGTTCGCTTCTCGAGTAGGATGCTTTTGTGGGTGTATTCCGAGCGGATCTTCAGTTTATTCAATACGATTTTACTTAAAAATTATAAAGCTTATTATGATGACAAAAAAAGATTACGTTTTACTCAGCCAGTTTTATTATATTTCACTATTAACTGAGAATGCAAAAAAAAGCTGGGCGTACTTCGCACGACGGGTAGGATTCTCCTCTTGACGGGTGTATTGAAATTTAAAGAAACGATAAATCGTTTCTTCAATAAAACGATTCCGAACGAAGAAAGTTAATAATATAAAAAGTAAATAAAAATAAACATCATTGTAAAAACACCATTAGCTTCTTCACTACGTTCAGAATCTAAAACATTTTCATCAAATTTACCATGCAAAAATAAAGCTTATTGAGAAAAAAAAAATCGTTTGTTCTCGCGTTTTGCCCTGTAATGGGGTGGGGGGTCACCCTATATATATATATATATATATGTGCCGAGGTGGCATTTTATGGCATATACTGTGCGACCGGCGGCGCGCGTGTAATTTAATGATTTCTTCGGTGTTCCGGAACGGTGTTCCGAAGACGGTGCTGCGGTCGCTTACACGGCAAAAGGAAATCGATCCATGACGTATATTATAATAATATTATTGCGTCGCACATAAATAAGTATATTTAGATATTATATTAGACATTCGACATAACATTATCTTGTGTACACTCGATCGGTGTAGCGGCTGTTGGCCACACTTCCCGTTCACCGAAATATCCTTATCCCACAGGAATATAAAAGCATGTACGATAATAATAATTAGTAGAGTGCGGATTTTGAAGGCGTTTGTTTTCATTTTCTATCGCCTAAAACGAAGCTACGTCAACTATAAATTTGATTTATACCAGTCAAAATAAAGTTCGCGGCATTTTATTCTGCTTTTTTTTTTCCTTTTTTGTATTTTAAAGCTTTTTGGAGTATTTTGGGCACTTTTTTTTTGTAGCTTATAAGTTACATTTTTTTCAAAATTTGTTTTGAATAAACGTATTTGAAAGATTATTTCAGTTTAGAGAGACTTTTTTTTGAAAACTTGAAAGTAAATTTAATTGCCCAGTGCAATGATATAGGTTAATCATTTTGTAACTATTTTTTAACTAATTTTGATAAATAATTAGGTATCTTGAAAAGAGTATATCTAATTTACAGACAAACTGTGGAAGAAAAAGGACAGCATGATTATTTTTCCATAATTTAATAAATTAATAAATAATTTTAATACATTTTTCGTAAATAATATGTATATTTTTTTTGTTAAAAACCTCATTTTTAATGCTTTTTTTAAAGCTTTTTTGGAAGATTTGTTGAGCTTTATTGCTTTATTTTAAGTGTTTTTTTTTAGTTTTTTATTGCTCTAAAATCCGTACTCTAATAATTAGGGTTAGGGACTTATAGCTCTAAAAAAAAAAAAATCTTAAAATATGTATGCGTTTACGCTCTAAAAATGTACTAAATATGCTGTGAAAATTACGAAATATGCTCTAAAAATATTATGCGAAAATGCTAAAATAATTTCTTATAAAACAAAAATTTTACTGTAAAATCTCAAAACCCACAACGAGTATCTGACCCAAAGAGTGAATAATATCCGTGGTGCGAAGTATGTATTAGTTTTTTTTTTTTTTTTAAATATTTTTTGCTTTTACTTTATTTTGCTTTACTTTTTTTATTTTGTCCAGATAAATAGTTTTGAGTTATCTAAACTAATATTTTCTACTTTAACCGTTCTTATAATATGCCATAAAACATGCATTTTACGAGTTTATAGTAAGAATATGCAATAATATGCAAAACAAATTAACCGCCATTAAATTCAACATGATGCAAATCGTGGACATTACAAACAAATGCAGTAATCAGAAGTGGCAAAAAAAAACATACTAATGCATATAAATCCTAGCCCTACAGTTATAACTAGGGCTAGGGACTTATAGCTCTAGAAAAAAAAAAACTAAAAATATGCATGCATTTATGCTCTAAATATATGCAAAAATACTAAAAGAATCTCTTATAAAACATTAGTTTTACTGTGAAAACTCAAAAAATTGTATTGTATAATATATTTTAATATGTATTATTAAAATTCTTCTTCTATTATTTATGAAATTTCTTTTTTTTAATCTTTATTCTTTTTAAGCTTATATTTAAACAAATAAAAATATCAAATAATATTCAATCTCTTCGGGTATTCAGTGAAAAATTTTCCACTACAAAGAAAACTCAAATTAAATATTGAAAAATATGTGAAAAATATTAAATATAATAAAATATGCACTTATATCGAAAAACGAAAATTAAAGAAAATTGCATACAACTCTTGCAGGTGTTACGCAACGCATTTCTATATTACTTAGCTATGTTTTGAATGATTTTTAAAAAAAACATGCTAACTCCTATAGGTCCCTAGCCCTCATAATAATATTGATCAGGGCCCGGATGTCGATGCCCAGAAACAACCTTCACGAGTCGACACTAGATTTGGGAATATTATGCAATGAAAAATATAAAGAAAAATCAATTATGGCTTAATTAAGTCATTTAAAATACATTTTTTTTACTTGACAATAAATCTAATAAACTGCAACTAGAAAATATGAAATCGCAACGCGTCCCCAGTACTGGTCAATACGACGTTTTATTATAATAATTAACATTTTATAATTATTATTTTGCTTTTTATTCTGATCAACAGCGTGCGTTCTAATCTCGTCGTCAACGGCTTGGACGCAACGAAATGGTAAAATTGTTTTCCCCAACCGTTCGACCCGTAGAATTTTCATAACTTTAAATCATCGCATATTTTTTCCGAGTAATTTAACACCCACCGCAAGCACTGAACCGACGCTGTTGAACATTCTTTTTTTTTTTAATAACTTAACACTCGCGCGTATTACAATTTTTGTAAACCGTCGTCGGAGAAAAGAGAGACGGAAATTTCTCTGGTTTGGAATTTTATATTCGGTGTAAAACGCATAATCGTTAAACACAGTTAATAAAGATTAAACGAGAGATAAATATTATACAATAATATTTTAATATGTGTTTCTTATGACCGGGGTTCGGGATTTTGTGCGTTAAAAAATTATAAAAAAAAAAAAAAAATATGAGAGTAAAATTCACTACAAAAAAAAAAAAAAACGAATTATGCGCTTTAATATATGTGCGTTTGTGTTTTTAATTAATTACATTTTTAATAATGATAATAAATTCGAAAAAAAAAAATAATAATAATATTTTAACACTGTTAACTAAACTAATATGATGTATACAAATGTATATATTATTATGTTTTTTGTTCTTGAAATTAAATTAATTTGTTTATCTTCTCCTGTAGATAAAAATCTAAATAACTATCGATTTTATTTCACAAAAATGTAATGGGATATAATATGTTGTGTACGTTTATGTTATTAAATTGAAAAATATTTTAACCACGTCATTGACTGGCTTCGCGTTTTCTTCTGTATAAATACATTTAAAAGAAATAGAAATCTGACATATATTATATTATAAGTGAACTTAGACTATTATAGTTCCATGAAATTATAGATATATAAAAAAAAACATAAAAAAAGCACCTATATTATTTTTAATTACTCGCAAAAAAAAAATGTAAATTTGACGATTGACGTGGGTATTATTGAAATATTGAAATATTGTTTTTATTATTTAATCTCTAATTATACATTACATTTTATTTTATACTTTATACCTAGTCACAGTTCAATATTCTAAATAATATTTTTATTAAATACGTAAAAATATAATTATGAAAAATATATTCATAAATTTTCTTTTATAAAAAAAATAACTTAATAAATAATTTATGACATTGCGTTAAATGTAATAAAAAAAAAAAAAAAAAAAAAAAAAATGGAATTTTGTTTATTATATTGTAATAATATGTTTTGATTTTTTATTAAATATTATAACCATTTTAATTCCATATAAATTATAATACCGCATTTCGGAATTTTTATAAAATATATAAATTCCAGGACTTTTTCATTACCATGTCGTCGAATATCCGTCATACCTTCTGGAATTCCTTGTATCAAGATTTTTCACCTCGTAAAATTGACGCGGACCCGCACCATCAGTGATGGTGCGCCGCTGTCAGCTAACCCAAATACCAACCACCAGACCGCGTTGAGCGCGGGTTCGCGAACCGGCCGTCACCACCAACCGGATACCGGAGGTGGGAGTACGGCCGGACGACGACCAGGCCGAAAACCAAGTATCGGTATCATTCGCTTACGAGTTTGACGACGATACTCTCGTTCCTTTTCATCGTACCCACGTTTACTCACATCGGACTTGGTGTTTCCGTT
>JAIPRM010010837.1:0-13419 GCA_025469315.1 Stegophylla sp. TES_Ste_2020
TAAAATCCTCACCTTGGTGATTTATTATGAAGAATAGGATCACTATTGTAGTAATTAAAAACCTGATTTTACTAAAATAGTAAAATAATGTCTTAAAAACAAAAATTCCAATAATTAAAAATTGTATTATACTAACTGTAAAGTATAATCATTAAAATTTTGTTCATTATAATAATTAATGTATTTCTAATTTTTATTATTCCTTAATCATTCACCCCCTCTCTTTACCTTTGACCTTTCTTTCAACTTTTGGCAAGTAAAACAAAGGTTGAGTATGGCTGGGGGGCCGGAGGGTTATAGACGGGTTCGCCGCCGCGCCGTCTCGTCTGTTCCGTTCAGGCTGTGGTTGGCTCGTCGATCGGTTTTCGTAAACGTCAATCGATCAGTCTTGTTGTATTATAATATCACACAACTAGCTCTAAAGGTGTCGATAATGCATATGGGACAACGCGTACACACACACACACACACGCACAAACTCGCATAATTGTGTTTGTTTATAATAGAACATACACACACACACACATGCTGCATAATTTCGTGTGTACATAGGATAATGTGCTTCTATATATATATTGTACACGCGTAAAGTGGAGCCTTTTAACGCGGATACCAGTAGGGTAGGTTGTCGTTTTGTTAAGTATATCGAATCGACTACTACACTATACACGTTGAATGACAAATATTTAATGACGACCCGTGTGCAACGCGGGCAAACACACTGCTGTGGTGTAGCGACACAAGAGTGAGTGCAGATCACACGTGTATATTTTTATTATTAAATTAATATTATGCAACAGCATGAATTCGGGCACAGAGACTGGTGACCAGACGAGAGGTGAGTGGGTGGTAAACCATAGAGTAGATAATATTTTTATAAAGTCATACGTATATATATATATATATATATACGGCGTGAGCGTATTGTATATTTTATACAGGGGTGGTAGAAAAGCTAATAGACTCGTAATAATTGCGTTAAATATGATAATGGCGTTGTCAGGCAACGATTTCGAAAAATCGGATTTACCGAATGTTCCAAGAATATTGTCAACGCAAAATTGTATAATATGGGGCGATTCCAATAAGATTCGATATTACGCGTCATAGCTTAGTGGATTTCGGCGCCATCGTGGCGAATAATGTGTGATGACGCATCGTAGTAGTGTTGAATTTTGCGAGAAACGTCGCCATGACAATTTTGGCGAAATACCACAATACAATATTATAAGATATTATATTTTCAAACACCCACGGCGGCGGCGCCGAAACGATGAAAATAATGTCATATAGTATGCGATAATTTTGTAATAACAGCGGCTGTTGCAGAAATGACTAATCGATACATTTTTCAATTATTTTGATAAAAAAATACTGCTGAACAGCAGCTAGTCCTGTCTCGTTCACTGATAACGAATATGTCGTGTAGTTCCACGACTTTTTTCCTTCGCCCTGTATAAATATATTAAAATTATATTGCATATATTAGAGTATTCGCTGCGGTGGCTAAACTCGAGAGATCAATAATGAAACACGCAAAACACGGGGTGACGGGGTTGTCGTCAAAACGCGGGAAGACAATTCGCTCGGTGGACGCGGCGAGCACGAGGTATAGCGCGTCGAAGGACACGAAATTGGCCGAGTAAATACGTGACGACAGCGACGCCACTTTATCTGTGCGGAGTGTGTGTCACTAGTTTGTATACTCGTATGTATATTTATACAATAATAATGCACGTAAGTCTCTCTCCGTTCACACCCTTATCGTAGAGCGACTTTAAAACACCGTCGCCATCGCCACCGTCGTCGACGTCGTCATCAGCCACTTAAACAATCATCGAAAGACCCTCCACATCCAAGCTAAACGGACTTGTCTAAAGTGCTGTTCAACGAGCCAAGATAAACAAATATATTTAAACGCGAGCATACGCGTAGGTGGCGTCATAGACGTGTTCAGTAGAAAACCGTCGAGTGGCAGCGCGAGATCAAACCGGTGGTTTTCAATAATACATAATTACATTTTTTTTTTTTTCTGAACAAAAGTGACCGATACGTTTTCATCCGCATAAAGAATTATTTGAGAAATAATTAATTAATCTAAGGTTCTAAGGTAAACCAACATCTAATTAAACGTTGTACGTTTGGTTAACAACGTGAATTGTATTTTAATAATTCCACCTATTTCAAATATGCGAAAATCAAATGTAAAAGAATGCAAGGGATAAAAATTGATTAATTTAAATAGCGTCTGTAAACGACATATGAAATATTTTTGTGGTAGAGATGCAAGTGATTTTTTTTTCTTATTAGATGACACAATTTGTTGACAAAAATAAAAAAGTTACATTCAAATAGAGATGCGAATAAAATTTTATATTGATTTTTTTCAAATTGCAATTTTTGTCACTTCCGTCCTTTTGCGTTTGACCTCCTCAATTAACAGAAAGGTCCGTAGGAATAATCAGTTGCTATTCTGACCCCTCGAAATAGAATATAGGGGTAGTTCGATTGATTATAAATATTATATGATTAGTATTAAAAATTAATGAAATTACTCTGCAATTATTGCTGTAACCGTAATCATGTCTAGAGGGTTCGAGAATTAATATGCTCAACATTACGTACACCGACTCGACCATTGACTGCATAGTGGGCGGGTTTCGTGTATTCTTATTTTTTTTTTTAATTTGTAATTTTTTCAGCCGCAATTAATTTTTACGGTTGAAACGGTTTAACTAATATGAAATTCGAAGAACTGTCGTCGATTTACATATGAAAATAGTTCATTTTTTCCTCCCAACAAAACCTATAACGAATAAAAACATAAATTTTATTTGAATATTCACATTCAGCGTCCGATTGGAATTATATTATTTTATCTCTCTGTACGAATAGTTTATTATTATTATTATTCTAACGGGCGGACGCTGTCATTGTGACGGAATAATACCAACATCATAATGTTATCGTTTATGCGCAGCAACGTTGGCGGCTGTAGTGACGGAACGTCTGGAAAACTTAAATACAATAAAAACTAAATTTAATGACAAACCTAACTTCCGTTTAGATGACCAAAGATTTGTCTGGGGGCTATTCGTATTTTTGTCGATGGCAAAAATATTTCCCTCCCGCTCTGCATATGCACGACGAGTATTAACGAGAAACGAGTTTTAATATTTATTTATTGATTTTTTTTTTTTTTTTACTTTTGTTATAATTTTTAATACGGATGACCTGAACCGCCGTACTACCACCGCATCCATCCCTCGTCATCCACTCCAGACCGGCGGGTTCGATACGAGATACGACTGTCGTGGCGTGAGCGGCGGTGAAAATGGCGAATTTCGCATTTCCATATTCCTCTCGCGTGCGCATGCGTTGAAAGCGTACATAAAATTCACGAATAAAATCGTACCCGTCTTTATATGACGTGTAGCGCACGACCAATTGCATAGCAAATAGGGTGGGGGTGTTAGAAATTAGTGATGGGCATTCTCACCCCTCACTGTCGACAGTAGACGTTTTTCTATTAAAATACATTTTTACGTTATCATTTATATTTACAATCGGCTTATTAAAGTCAAAGAAATCAATACTGACTGTATAAGTTTAAGATTGAAAATTGTAAATTTAAACTTCCCCCCTCCCCCAGGGTACGCGCTGAACACTATGACGTCTGAAATCATTGCTATTTAAGTCCGACAAATGTTTAACGGTGTAATCGCTTCTGCTCCGCAGATAGTAATTATTTTGTTATGTATATATACTGCAACGAACGCGACGACACCCCCGAGAGATCATATCGAACGCTTTTTACTCGGATTTCGGTTTTTTCTGTATTTTTTTCGAGCGCAAAGGAAACTAACACTGCGAAGACATGTGCGGCACATGCACGTGTGTACGATAATAGTAACAATAATATTATATAATGACACGTTAAAATAACAGTGCGAGTAACAAATAATTATTAAAAATAATAATCATGACTTTAAAACAACACCACGACGACTACGACGACGACGGATGTTACGGTGGAAACGTTCTCATAATATTTTCTACGTCATGTGTACAATATAATATATGATGTGAGCGAGTGTGTGTGTGTGTGTGTGTGTGCGTTTACGGGAACACTACGGGCTCCGCGATGGGAAGTGGTGTGTAATTGTTATTATGACAATCCGTGTGTCGTCGCCGCGGTTATTACAACATAATACGTGTATTTCCATGACGACGTTTCGGTTTCAACGCACACTGATGCACGTGAAGCGATGAGAACGTACACCATTCAGTGTGTGTGTGTGTGTGTTGTGCATAAGGGTAAAAATAAAGACACTGTCGTAATTCCAAATTCCCGCGACGGTTTTTTTTTTTTCCCGTCATTACGATTACGAGAATCATTATTAATATAGTAGAGTATAGTTGCAATTTGTGGCTCCGCTTCGCGACTGCAAATCGACATTCGTGTGGATAACTGCAGTCGTTCTACGATAGCGAGTAAATTTTTTTATTATTTCACGTCAAGGATAAAAATAACCAAAAATTCTCCACCTCCCCCTGCGCGCTCAAAACGTGTACGTGAAGGGGCAATAGCGTCTGCAGTATCCCGGCGGGTAATGGCAAAATGTTTGGCTTGCGTTTCCGAAATGACACATGAAAACAATTTGAGAATAATATTAAACCGTTTATTAGACGAAACGAAAATGAAAAAAAATTTTATTGGGAAATCGCAATTTCGATTTGTCGTTATTCGGAAAAAGTATACGATTAATGAATTAATTAACGGTAACTATTCGTTAGTAATAATAGAAAAAAATTCAATTATAAGTAATATTAGATATCCATAATGTAATGCTAAATTTTAATTTGACAGTATTTTTTCTCATTGACTCATGACGGTTAGTGGTCCAGTCAGATTAGGTTAGGTTGGGAGGCATAGTATCGATTGTAAGCGTAAAAACTACAAAAAACTAATAATACTTATATAATGACCACTCATAAGTAAATGCAAAAAATAAATAAAAAAATTTAAAAAAATCGAATATTATGTAGGTACACCCTACTCGGGGGATAATTTCAGTGTCATTAACGGTTCACGGGCACAGGGTGGCGGAGTCGACAACATGAGTTGCAGGTGTTTCAACGAGCGAAAGGTCAACTGCCCCCTCGTACTCCGCGCGTTGCGTGCGCTAGTTACTCGTTTCGCTCCGTATTCACTGAGCGAATAACATGCACACACGAATGTACATATACACGAGCATAGGTGGTACATACATAATATTGTTCGTCCAATGCACGGTGGTGACGAGTATGCTTCGACAGAACGGTTCAATGAGATTTATACAGGTCGATTCAAATGTGTTGTACTCGTCATCTTTGAAAACCCAGAATATTATAGGAATGGGCTAAAAATGTAAAATTAGATATGTTCTTAATCGAATCTTTTCTCCGTTTTAGGTACACGGATTTCTCCAAAACGTTTCTGTGATCGTCTTACCTAGATAGCTATACATTATCGTTTTCATTGAATTACTGACGTGAGAATAGAATTAGCATACTGAGAGTTCTGGGGAACGCAGTGTTGACCCAGGTCAAATCGCCAAATAATTACACGCTCCTCTTCACCCGATCCACCGGTAGAGGAAATTCATAATAATTATACGTACAACGGTGACGAAAACAAAATAATCTATCCATCCAAGTGGTCTTTACAATATCGCTAATAAAGTACACCTACCAATAAGCGAGGACTGGATAAAGAAGCGTTTTGAATCGCTCTGTATTACGTTTCGTCAATGCAGTGGTACACTATGGCAATAATAACGCGATAAATTGCACATTACAGTATATTATTACATCTACAATAACGATTTACGTTGCAAATGTGTGCACGCGCCACGCTTAATGACAACGTTGATATTATATTATATTATTATTTTATATTATATCGAAACGAGACGACGTGGAATTTCATAAACCGGAAGTCTGTACGGGGGCAAAGAGTGAATTGTGTTTGTTGTGTACATATTTATATGGGTTTATTTTTTTTTAAACATAAAATATTATAATCGTCGCAGACGCGTTTATGCCACGCGGTGACATGACGGCAACTGCGCGGACCCTCACGGCCAGTACATAATTTGCGTTTACTATATTATTATAATTAATATTAAAGTCCATATAAGTGTGTTTTTGCAATAGTATAGAATATTTTCATCCCGTTATATTGTTTAACACGTCTATTATAGTAGTCGTTATAAATAACCGACGTCGTTAATTAATATTTTTATTATTATTATTATCGTTATTATTAGGGTTGAGATTTTAATATCCTTAAAAATTGCTAAAAATGCTCAGAAAAAAATGCAAAAATGACTTAAAAAACTCAAAAAAATTCACTACAAAAATGCATTAAAAATTTATTTATAACAGCTTAAAATTTTAAAAAGCCGGACATATTTGCACGATGGGTGTACTCGCACGACGGGTGATATTCTCTTGACAGGCGTATTAAATTTTAAAGAAACGATAAATCATTTCTTCAGTAAAACGATTCTGAACAAAGGAAGTTAATAATATAACAAAAAAAAAAAATGTTCGAAAAATGTTCAAAAATTTTTTTCACACTTTCGTTTTTGTCAAATTTTGGAAATTTTTTTCCAAAAAAAACATTGAAGAATTAAGAAATTCAAAAAATTTCCTCTTTCAAGTACAATTTAGAGGCGAATCGGGTTTCAAAAAGTTATTGATCGAAACTTTTGGACAAGTATTTCTATACGAAAAGTTGTACACAGAAAGAAAAAAATTAAAAAAATATAAAATAAAAAAATAAACACTATCTTCTTCACTTCATTCAGAATCTAAAAATTATATGGTTGGTGTGATGTATTGTCGGGCGTCTGTATCGATTTCAATGTTCTAAGCTTCTGGTATACCACTATGCTGGAAGGCAAGATAAGAATTTATATAAATATAATGTAAAAGAATTGTGATAAGATATTATTTCATCTATAGTTAGCGTACAAAATAAATCGCATATTTTAAGTTAATAATGAAATTTTGAATTTGAATTTTAAGCCAAAAACGACATAAAAACTTATAAAATGCACTAAAAAATTGGGAAAAATGACCTTAAAATCAAATAATGCAAAAGAAAATTTTTTTATTTTAATTGAAAAACACCTAAAACGTATTTATAACGAAACGAGCATCACACAAAAAGCTTCGGGAAACAATGCAAAGTGCATCGAAATCCCAGCTGTAATTATTACGATGTGCATATTGTATTGTCTTACGCCGGAAACGCACATCGAATGCTGCGCGAACGGATATTATTATTATTATAATTTTATTATTATTATGGAGTTATATTTTTATCTATGATTCGTACACACATCACCGTCACGTCGTCGAATATTACGCTATTATTTACGCGCAGTCCCAGGAGTCGTTTTTCAATTGACATATATATTTTTAGATTCTGAACGTAGTGATGAAGCTAGTGTTTTTACAATGATGTTTATTTTTATTTTTTTTCTGTGTACTACTTTTCGTATAGAAATACTTTTCCAAAATTTTCGATCAATAACTTTTTGAAACCGAATTTGCCTCTAGACTGTACTTTAGAGAGGAAATTTTTTGAATTTCTCAATTCTTCAATTTTTTTTTTTTTTTGAAAAAACTACCCAATATTTTACAAAAACGACTCGGAAACCATAATTTTTTGATCCGAACTATATGAAAATTTAAAAATAGATAGAAAATCATATAAGAAAGATTTGGGCGCAAAAAAATTTTGAAAATGTGAAAAAAAAATTTTGGAAATTTTTCTAAAAATTTTTTTTCTCATTTATTTTTTATATTATTAACTTCCCTCGTTCAGAATCGTTTTATTGAAGAAATGATTTATCGTTTCTTTAAAATTAAATACACCCGTCGTGCGAAGAACTCCCATCGGCCATCGTGCGAAGTATGTCCGGCTTTTTTTTTTATTCAGACCAGATCACACTCCATTGTACCTCTATTGATTGTATAATATCATTCAAAACTACAAAATATGTACGAAAATTGTATTGTAGCAAATTAAATTAATAATAAATCAAATAATATATTTTGATTCTACTGTCATCGATATCATAGGATTTAGACGAGTTTCGCACGCCGTCGACGAACGCTGAACAATCAGCTGATCGTCACTGCGAGGGAACAACTCTCTCAAGGTCAAGAGTATGAATTCGTAGCGGTTGTCACGCGTGAAGCTCACATGCGCGTGCCGTGTTATTAAAAAAAATATATAATAACTACGGTCATAAGGCACTCGACAACAATAATAATAATTGAAATGTATTATTAATTTTTTATTACAAATACAATATATATATATATATTTATAAATTAAAAAACGAAAAGGCTTTCAATAATCAGTTCTACAAGAAACTTACAAAAGTAAATGAATAATTTTTCTTTTGAATTTTCCGTCAATTGATTTTTATTAAAAACATTTAAATGGCTTTTTTTACAACAATAAGTCGTTTTCGTACATATTGCACGAATCGAGGCAAAGCTTAATGTATAATATTTCACAATACTTCAACTAAGTGTATAATATTTCAATTTGCTTTCTTGCAATAATTACACGTTCACCTACCAATTACAATTTTACTATTTACACATCAAAAACTAATTCGAATTTAATATTACTTCCACATTTATAGTTCAATACAAAAACTATAATGTTTTTTTTTTTTTTGTATTGTTATGTTAATTAAATTTTATATTTTGAACGAAGTGAAAAATGTATCGTGTATCATGACTTAAGTTTTTATATGGAAAAAATGACAGAACGTTTGGATAAAAACGGCAAAATATAGGCATAAACTAAATTCTCATGAAATTCGGTTGCAGTTAATTTATCGAAACTCTAAAAATAATAATGGAACAAACTAACTGTTGTATAACTTCTAAAAACTTGACATCATTTTACCAATAAATCATCATCAGGGTACTTTTATATACACATTTTATATATTTGATTCTACTGTTTTCAACAAATTTTATACCAAATATAAAACTTTCAAAACATTGGAGCTATCTTTTCATTTGAAAGTTTAAATCAGATTATCAAATTTAAAATTTATTTAATTTTGGTAAACATCTTTATTTTTTAACGAAACTGTTTATTTTCTTCTAAAATAATTTTTGGATAACATTTGAGTGTTTGAGTCCCAAACTACAACTTAAAGGTATTTGAATTGAGTCTGGAGATAAGTTATCGCTCGATCGTGAATCCGTGTGAATTAGCGCAGTTTCCACCTGAAATTTTACCAAGTACGATAACTGAACAACCAAACAACAATTGTGAAAGTTTACACGAAAATGATATGTATTGTTTCATTTGAGGCTTCCAAATATAAATAAATAAATAAATAATGACACTCTGCTAATATAATGCTAAATAATGCGACAAAATTAAATTGATCAGATTGCTTTCTTACAATTAAAAAGCTATTATTAATTAAAATTTTGAAGAATCTGAGTGGAGCGAAGGAGCTAGTGCTTTTTCAATGATGTTTATTCATTTTACAATTAAAAAAATGTTTTTACTTTTATGAAATATGTGTTGAAAAGGTTCAAACAACAACCTTTTAGATCAAAAATCGGATTCCGGTAGTACTTTAAAAAGGTAATTTTTCAAAATGATCAATAGTTTTTTCAAAAATTATGAACAACTACATTCAATTTTAGTAAAAATGGTAAGTATGCTGAAAACTAGATTTTTATGAAATCGAATTTCATAATTTATTCGTAACTCTGAAACTAATAGTATCTTCTAGAAACTTGACATTTTCACTCATTATTAACAACAGTGAAATAAAAAACAAAAAAATAGCTAATTTTGAAATATTTTGGAATCAATATAATATAGAATTTTGGAAATATTGAAAACATCTCGATTTTTGTAAGCTTTTTTCTGATAAAATGTTTTATTTTTTAATCCAAGAGACATTTTTTTTTTTTAATATATTTATCACATGGTTTTTACCCATGGAAAATTTTTTTTTGTTGGCTTGAAGAAATAATTTTACAAGCTTTTAATGTTATTATAATTTGTTTAAAAATGATTTTCTTTACGTAAAATAATTATTTTTTTAATCAAAGCTTCATATAACTTTTGATTCCATATAGGAGTTTTCTTTACTTTAGCTATATCTCACGTGTTTTTCTCAAAGAAATTTTGTTCTTGAAAAAAAAAATAAAAATCGGATTTTGTTTAAGGTCAGTTTAGTAAATATTTTTTTTCCAAACGTTTTAAGTTATAGTTACGGCTCAAATACCTATAAATACAAAAAATAGCCGATTTATTTTCATTTTTACCTCGTAACATATTCAATTTGTTGTTTTTATTTTATAACGAAATATTTTACGTATTCTTATTCATATATAATAGGTGTACGCATGTTTAGAGTTTTTGCCAATTTATAAGAGCTTTAAATTTCAAAACACGTCAAAACGTTGATCATTCTCGCGAGTAATAAAATTATTATTATGTTGTTGTTAAAATTTAAATTGGGAAACATACTGAACATAAAGCTGCCAATTTATTATTGTTCTGAATAATATAATATTATATTCTATAAAGCTCTATAATCAGAATAGTTTTACCGGGGAAATGATTAACTTTTACTTTAAAGCTCAACACAGGCACAAAAATATTTCATCCGAAGATGAGCGAAGAATATATATATATGGTGCAAAATATCTATGTCTAGTTTTTTTAAAACGTTTTTCCATAAGTATTTTAGGGCACCAAAATTTTTATAAATAAGATTTTATAATAAGATATTTTTGTTTTATATTAAGTCAACAAATTTTCATTACAATAATATTAGCAAATTGCTAAAATAGTTTGTGTAATAAATTTACACTTGTACATTTATTAACATATTATGTAAATAACAACACAATCTTACTTATGTACGCCATTTGTCGGCCGATGACCTGTAGATCAGATCTTTTCGATAAAAAGAAAATATGGGTTTGGGTAACTATAGAGACGATTTGTTTTCGTTGGAAAATCGATAAAATCCTACTCAACCCCGCAATATAAAATATTTGTAGAATTTAAATAGGTACAGCGATTGAATTTAAGTGTACGCTAATCGCTAATCACTTATTATCATAAAAATGTAAAAAGTTATTATTATTATTATATTTTATCTTTTTGGATTGAACGTTGTCGCGTAAGATTATTGTCGTTGCACAACACTGGCGTGTCGAAAAAAATTTCATCAGAGAAAAAAATATTCTACGAAAATAAATACCGATTACAAATATAGATTGTTACTCCACCGCGCGTTCATAATTATATTACATAGATGGACACAAGGGCACACGACTTCAAGGGTTCTTGGGGTTTCTAATCCCAGGTGGGAAACTCAGGTTTTTCGATATCATTGGGCATTGGCCTTGTTTTAGATTTTGACTGGATCAAAGAAGCTAGTGTTTTTACAATGATGTTTATTTTTTATTTTCTGTAAACATTTTTTTGTATCGATAATATACTCGTCCAAAAGGATCAGAGTTTTCCTCTAGATGAGACTTTTAAGAGGTTATTTTTTAAAATTCTCAATAGTTTTTTCAAAATTTGACAAAAACGATTTAAAAACTTTAATCCTAACTATATAAAAAATCAAATACAAAGATAGACAATAATAAGAGTAATGTTTTGACGCAAAAAATTTTTATTATGTGAAAAAAATTTTTTTTTCTCACCCTTTTTTTATTCATCAAAAATTTTTCCTTTGCTCAGTTAATAGTGGAACATAAAACCAGCAGAGTAAAAAATAATTTATTTTTGTTATAGTAAAAAACTTTATAATTTTTAAGTAAAATTGTCTAGAATAAATTAAAACTCCGCTCAGAATTGTTTTATTGAAGAAATTATTTATCTTTACTTTAATATTAAGTACACCTACCAAGAGCATCCCACCTAAAGTGCGAAGAATACCCATGAACCCTCATGCAAAATATGTCCGGCTTTTTTTATTTCGCACACCATTAGTATATACCTACGTTTATATAGCTCGACCAACGTCTAGGGGAGTGGGCGTATATAGCATTTAATTTCGGAAGAGGTTATGCAATAAGAATTGATTATTATTTATTACGAACCAATTTTATTTTAATAAGAGCCTTACTCTACTAGTCTTTCTTCTCATGTAAGAAAATAAAAAACAACCAACTAGTCTTACCGATAATTTAACGGCCTTTGAAATGAAATGAAAAGACGACAGACGACGTTAATCGTTATCTAGTTATACATATTAAAATAAGCTAAAATTAATTATTTTTATTTATACCTGTGCCTGTAATCTACTTTAGTTTCATGCTACACCCTTAAAATATAGTTTATACATAGATTAAATAAATTCGAACTTATGTCCCGTATCAACTATAAATTTCGGGAAGAGTATGAATTCCCGAAATTCTTCCCAATATACGCCACTGGTCTAAAGCCACAACATTTATGGGGTGGTAAATTTTATTCATATTTAACATCTCAAAAATATAAAATATTTTATTTTTTGTTTCAGAAAATAGCGGTAAATTTTATTCCCTTATATCCATGTATTTATATCAAAATTATGATATTGCGTGAACATAGTTTTTATTTGACTTAATATAATTTATAATAATTATAATAATAAGTCATATCATCCACAAGCCGTAATGGTTTATTGTAAAGAAAACAGTTATTGATAGGTGATAATAAATTTAATGATCATGATTTAATAAATCATCTATACCAGGTGTCAGTTGTATTATCATGCCGTTGTTAAGGAATCTTTAATTTTAGTGAATTAATTTATTTTTCCCATAGACCAGCGGTTCTCAAACTTTTTTGCTCGTGGAGCACTTAGTGTGTTGAAAAAATTTCACAGAGCCCCAAAATCAGAAATGCGAATTTTGAATCACAACTCATAGAAATTATGTTTCAAAGATTTTCTATTTCAAATTTTATTCTTTATTATGCGTTTTATATATAATTATTTTGTTTTTTAGTATAACGCATTGTTGAAAAGTATTTCATCACAAATCGCATGTACAATAATTTAATTTATTAAAATCAAACTTAATATAAGTAGTGTTTAAATGAATTTAGAAATTTCAAGAGAGTGTCATACTCAGTACTTTCATGTGTTATATTCGTCTTACTATGTATCTACGTTTATTTTTTGCAATATTTTGATCGAGTTAGGTTTACATTCAAATTATTTTATTTTACGCAATTATAACTCGTTTGAAAATAAAAATATCTCATAAAACTCACGTACAAAATAAAAAGGTAATATTCTTATCGTTGAGTTGGTCAATTTACTCAGTTATTAAAGCTGACAATACAAAATAGATTCTACTTATATG
>JAIPRM010010838.1:0-13419 GCA_025469315.1 Stegophylla sp. TES_Ste_2020
GTCGTTTTTGTCAAATTTTGGATAGTTTTTTCCAAAAAAAAAATTGAAGAATTGAAAAATTCAAAAAATGACCTCTCTAAAGTACAATCTAGAGGCAAATCCAGTTTCAAAAAGTTATTGATCGAAACTTTTGGACAAGTATTTCTGTACGAAAAGTTGTACACAGAAAAAAATAATAATAAACAACATTGTAAAAACACTAGCTTCTTCACTTCATTCAGAATCTAAAATGGCAAAATATAATAATAATAAATTAAAAACAAAACACAAATTTATAATAATCCAATATGAAATTGGACAGTATTATTAGCCTTATAAATTATTATTTCAGAAAACTTCTTGTTTCTAAAATTGTAATTTATTTATCAATTATAATATAAAACCTTTCATTAAAATTAGTTCACATAAGTATTCATTAATTTTCTAAGGAAATGAGTAAATATATGTTTATGGAGCTTTAAATTTATAAATTACCTGTGTCTGGATGATACTCGTTTCTCTAAATCATGCTGCTGATTTTTTTTTTCTTGTAATGTCAATGTTAGATGGTTTTCTTCCATATCACTTTCAATTTCTGCTAACCATTCAGAAAGCTCTTTACCACTTTGCTGTAAATTACTAACTTCTGTCTGAATTCTATATATTTGCCTAAAAAAATGTATACATTTTGAAAATTTAACAAACTATTAAATACCTAATCAATAATATTCAATAATATAACTAACCCAGTTCTTTCAATCACACACTTATTAAGCATTTCCCAAGTTTCTTCAATTTTTTCTATGTTACGCTGAACAAAACTATCATTTTTTTTTGATTTTAACTTTTCAATAGACATTTTCAATAATTTTGTTTTATTTTGAATATCCTAAAATTTATATATTAAATATAAATAAAGTTTTATATAAAATATATTTTTTTCTAATTTTACTTCAATTTTAACATTTTGAAGAGCAACTGAATTATTTGATAAAGGTATTAAATTTAATTTTTTTAATAAAGATCCCAAATCTGATCTAGTTTCATTGATTTGAGATAAAATCTCATCCGGAACATTTACATTTTGCTATAAAATATAATTTACTAATTAGTAAAAATTATTAATAATAAATGTAACTTGTATATTATTTACTTGTTGAGACAAAGGACTTAGTTTATTCAATTTATGTTTAAGTTCAACAATTTTTAATTGCATTTTATCGACAGCATCTTTATCATAACACAGAGCTTCAATATCTAATATTATTTCTTCCATTTCTAATAGATTAGCATATTTATTATTTATTTCCCGTTCAAATACCTGAAAATTAAAATTCCAAATTATTTAATTAATAAAACAAAAAACAATACCAATTCTTTTTAAAATTTATAATCAATTATTATTTTATTTTACTTCAGTGTTGTTGTGTTTGTGACTAATCCAGTTTTCAATATTTTGAGATATTGTATTAAAAGATTGGACATGTTTTTCCAAAATTTGTGTCTGAAGTTTTAATATCTGTAAATTATAAATTTCATAAATAATTACACAATATATAAAATTGTAACATATATTTTATTTAACCTCTATTTCAGACATAATATGAGTCCACATAACTCTAAGCCTATCTTGAATTAAAGTACACAATGAGCTTGCTCTTGATGGATCACTTGTATGGCTTGCAAGTATAAGACTATCACCTTTGCTAATTAATGTGGCTGCATCTGGAGCTATATTGCTAACTTCTTCTTCAACTGACTATTAATTAATAAACAAATTATAAATGTAACAAAAAATAAAGATCATTCCTAAAAATACCTCAAAACGCTTATTTGGATCAGACTCTGTATTTAATTTACGAAGATCTTTTAAAGTAAGTTCCATCCTGATTAACATTTGTTTTGCTTCATTTTCATATTTTTCAATATCAACATCTATGTTTTTTACTATTGATGTATTTAATGATTTTGAAGGAGTTGAATTTTCTTTTTTTTGTTTCATAAATGGTATACCCTAAAAATACATTAAGAACAGAGTTTTCAAATAGTTTTCTTTTTTATTATAAAAGTAATATAGACCATTAAATCTTACCATTTTATTTATTAATTGATATTTTAATGATTTATTTATACATTTTATAAGTTTAAAAGAAAAAATAATTATAATTTAAAATCTACATGCAAAATTACTATATTACTGTAATACTGCTAGACTGCAGTATTGTTTAATAAACCATTTTTTTTTTATTTACAAACAAACTACAAATATAACTGCTTGTTAATTATGTATTTGTATGGCAGAATTGTATTCAGAAAAATATAATTCATTATTGTAGTTTAACATAAAAAATGATAAATAAGAATAATAAGTAAGTTGAAAAAGTGATATTTCATTTTGTTTATCTTACTCTATATATTTTATATTTACCAAGTATATTAAAGTGTAAAACTAAACAATG
Organism: Stegophylla sp. TES_Ste_2020; assembly: GCA_025469315.1. Lineage (NCBI taxonomy): Eukaryota > Metazoa > Arthropoda > Insecta > Hemiptera > Aphididae > Stegophylla > Stegophylla sp. TES_Ste_2020. Next base: position 2,439 of record JAIPRM010010838.1, read on the forward strand.
AATATATAAATTATATTGTATATTAAATATACATAATTTACACATTTATTTTAATTAAATATAGCTACTTATAACAACAATATCATATTATATTTATAAGAATAAAGTATTTATACTTTTAAATTAATGTTTTAAAGAAACTATAATAATTTTAATTACAAAATTGGAAAAAACGAACATTTACAAAATATGTACTTGGTAATAATGTAAAATGTAACATTATTACATTGTACACATTGACCTATCAAAAAGCAAATCATAACTGGTTTTATAAACACCAAAGTAAATGGCCATGGACCTAAAAACTATTAATGATTTAATTAATGAAATAAAATAATAAAAATATTAATTCAATATTTACAAATGGGATTTACAAACTCCCAAAAGTAAACAAGTTCAGAGATCTAATTAAAGAATTTTATCTAAGTAGTATCTCAAAAAAGTAATTATTAGAATTTATCAGTAATTTTTAATAACAGGATAGAGGGCATTTGCAATTTTATAATATTTAAAAATGAAAATAAATTGATGACATTGTAATTTGATTTAATATTGATGATGGAAATTTATACTAAGTTACTTTTCTCCTAGGACAAGATTTTCTACTGGATTAAGAATTGAATGTATAATGAGAGTTTTGAATGAAAAAAAAAATTATTTTAAGTAAAAATGACAAATTTCATACAAATTATAAATTTAAACAGTTATAAAAAAAAGAAACTTGACATACAATTTATGAGATATTTTCAGGTTAATCAGACACTTATGCGAGTGACGTTTTGCTAAATTTTCAGCTAATAAAATCAAGAATTCAAAACTCTATCAATAAAAACTCCCAAAAATTATTTTCAAAATTTTATATTAATCCAAATTTTTGAAAATTTTTACACGTCAGTATAACACTATTGGTAAAAATGGCTGACAATTTCAAGTTTCCAGTCCTAAAACTTTTGGATAAGTATTTCTATACACAAAAATAATTACCATTAAAAAAAAAAGCTGAACATATTTTGCCCATGGGTATTCTTCGCTCCTCAGATGGAAATTGATGGGTATGTTAAATTTTATAGAAATAATATATCATTTCTTCAATAAAACAATTCTGAGCAGAGCTTCAGTTTATATAAAACAATTTTATTATAAAAACTAAAATAAAATTTTTGAATATAAATATTCAAAAATATTTTTATATTTCTATATTTTACCATTTTATGTTTGTTTTTTGTGTTACTTTTTTGTTTTTCAATATGTTTAGAAAAAGTATTGATAATTTTAAAAAATGACCTCCAAGAAGTACCAACTAGATGTAATTTCCAATATAAAAAGTTAGTAATAGTTAGTTAATGAAAAGTTAACTATACATATAAAAAAAAAAAAAAATGTTTAAATATATCATTTTAACAGAATTCACTAGTTTTATATAAAATTACACACTTGAACATACTTAAAAAATAATTGGTTCTGCTGATCTGGTAAATATAACTTGGTACATAGTTAAAGAATTACACTGCAAATATTTTGGTAAAATAGAATTATTACAAATGAATATTTCAAAATTTTATAAGTAGGAAATGGAATTATATGCAAATGCATATATTTATTGGAATAAGCTTTTTGAAATGTGATAATTGTCCCTAATTGAGATCATTCTTATTAAAATAATACTTACTATATTTTGCATATTCTGCATATTTCAAAGTTTTTTACTTATTTTGCATATTTGTACTTTTACAATACATATTTTAATTTATAGCACATATTTTTGTTCTGTCTTATTTTTATATGTTCACAACCACATATCGATAAAATTACAACTGGTCACTATCATCATAGATAAGATGGCATACCCATATTATGATACCATATAATATATATGTATATACTGACACAATTTTACTGGTAAAAATAATACACACAATGCTGACCGATTGATTTCCAAATTTTTGTATCTAATGATTTTTTACATAGTTTTAATTTGTAACTTGCATATTTAAACGTAAATGTGCATATTTAAAAATAAATATATATTTTTTGACATATTATAGCATTTTTAAAAGCTTATTTTTAGGATTTTTAGTGCATATTATGTGACATATTACAGCATTTTTAAAAGCATATTTTCAAGATTTTTAGTGCATATAAATCCGTTTCTTATTTATAAGGTTTTAGATGAAAATAAATCTGAAAAAGTATGTACAAAATTAATATTGAATACCGATATATATATTATCAAGAAGTCAATTTTAGTTATTTAATCTTAATTCTAAATTAATAGTTATAGGAATGTAGAACTTTACCAACTACTAAAAATAATCATACGCATATTTCACAAAAATTTCAAAATCAATTGATTCATTTTGAGCTAAGAACTAGAAATTATGTAATTAGCTAAAGAACTATAAATTCCTCGTTTTTTTATAAGCTTTTATTTCATACAATTTTAGATTCCAAGTGGAGCGAAGAAGAAAGTATTTTTACAATGACGTTTATTTTTATTATTTTTGTGTACCTGTTTTTGTATAAAAATACTTGTCCAAAAGTTTTGACCAGCAACTTTTTGAATCACAATTCGCCTCTAGATGATACTTTTGAAAAATAATTTTTCGAAAATTCTCAATAGTTTACTCAAAATTTGGGACTTCCTAAAATTTGACAAGAAAGACTCGGAAATTATTTTTTATTATTCCAAACTTTATGAAAACAAATATAAATAGACAAAGATATAAGAAATATTCTCGTGCAAGAAAATTTTGAAAATGTGAAAAAAAAAATGTTGGATATTTTTTTCTAACACCTTTTTTTCTCATCAATTTTTTTTTTTTACGTTTTTTAAATAATAGTGAAATATAAAACTGACCAATTTTTTTTTTTTCGTTATAATAACAGACTCTTTAATTTTTAAGTAAAATTGTTTTAAATAAACTGAATCTCCGCTCAGAATGTTCTTATTGAAGAAATAATATAGCAATATTTTCTTTCTTTAATATTACTATTATTTATTATTATTTCTTTAATATTCAATGCACCCACAAAAGTACCCCATTAGAATAGTGAAAATTACTCAAGGTACAAAGTACCTCCTTTTTAAACTTTGATATTATTAAGATCTAATAATTTAACACGGACATACTTATAAGTTTTTCAACCAAAACTACATAAAACATTTTATTTTTAATCTTGTAGAAATTTTCTTTTATCAAAATATTCCTCACATGTTTTTCTACACAGAATATATTTTTCATAAATGTTGGCTCTATGAATAATCACTTACAAGTGTTTAAAGTTAGAATTATGGCTCAAATGATGGGTAATTTAATAATAAAAATTTTATTTTTCTTATTATTACACAACATTTTATACAAAATTTATCACACACAAATAATGAAATTAACACTGATTATTCCGTTATAAAATAACAGTTTTTAAATATACCGAATAATACTGACAATTATTATAGTATGGAGCTCACTCAGAATTGTTTTTTTAAATCTGTCAGACACTGAAACCGGATCAAAACCTTCACCACCGGGCCGGGGATTGTACCCAGACCTCTTGTTTACCGGGTGATTACTCTATCATTAAGCTACCCAGGGTCTAATCTTATCACCCATTCCCTCGCACTAATAACAATTGCTAACAAACCTAACAGTAGACTATGAATATCCTGTATGAAATTCATAAAAAATTCAACAGATTTATATATTGATCTGTACCAGGCTACAATTAAATGACCATGTAACATTTAACAAATCACTCCATGCAATTTTTTATGCACCATAATCGCAAACGTACTCAGTGATTAAATTACAATTATTGTGTGATAAATTACAATTTATTTACAAGTGCTATTATAGTACACAATAGATTACATTTTACACTCAAAATTGTGTGGCAGATCACATATTAGATGATAACCTTGTAATATTATTTTTTAGTTTTTAAGCTTTAATAAAAATATTTTAAAGCAATATTTTTAGAGTATTATTTGAATTTTTAAATATTTTTTGCGATTGTAATGTAAGGTATTTAAATCCAATTTCTATTTATGAGTATTATTAAATACTTTCTATATAAAATCTATAATTTAATTCATTTACCTTAATTATTTGTTCTTCGTCAGATGAACTAGAATCTTCAAATTTATCAATAAGTCCTTCATCATCAGAAAACATAATAATATCATCAGTCTCTTTATCACTTCCGTAAAAACTATCATTATCTTCAACAATACTTTTCGGTGAATTTGAGACATTTATATCCTGATCAGCACCAATAATTTTGTATGTATTTGACATTTCTATTTCTTTGTGCAGTACAATATCTTTTTGATGATCAGATTTTGGACTTTGCCATGCAGTTATAGTGGTATGATGAGTCTTATTTACTTTAACGCATACAGAATCAGTTTGGCCATTTTTTCCTTCTTCTAATGATGATATATACTCCTTACCTGAAATATAAAATATGATGAAAAATATATCCAATATATTAAAGGTTAAATTATAAATTACTAGGTAAGTTTTCTAAACTAGACTTTAATGAATCATCTGATGCCAGTTTTTGTCGCTTGACTAAAATTTCGCAGGGACTTAAACAAGACTTTTTCTCTGCATTTTTCCTCCTGTATATTATTTGAGGCCATTTTTCCTCATCAGTTTCATCAGCATCAGTTTCTGTATCCTCAGATAACTCTACCATTTCTGCATAACCCTCGGAAACCAAATGGTGAACAGCAGTTACTTCACCATGACTAATAACACTGGACTTTAGTATTTCACGTTCTTTGATCTCAACCATTACACACTCTTGTGTATTATTTTCACATTTAGGTTTCACAAAAGATTGTAAAAATTTAGGATCTACTTGTGATACTTGTGAAAATAACATACTGTTTTTTGCTAACTGGAATGTATCGTCATCGTCATTATCATCCTTATGCTGCATTATAGCTTGATGGTCTTTTTTGCTTTCTTCTTCAGTTACTGTAATTTTAGGAACAGATGATTCATTTAATTTTGTGGATTTATTAGATTGTGTCCCCACTTGTTTGTCACTTGTTGCAATGGTAGTTGCACCCTGGAAAAATTTAAACATTTTTATTTGACAATTAAAAATGTTTAATTACATATTTGTGGTTCGTGTATAAATATTATATTTAATTTTGAAATTCTATTCCTATAAGAATAAGATTTATAAAAATATACAACAAATTGTACACAGAAATAGTCCCATATGAATTTACCCATTGTGATCTCCTCAAATAATAATCATAATCAAAATTTATTTCCTTTATTATAAGACTCACAGGAACAAGTATTACAAATAATAAAAGAATAATATTTCATTTTAGATTCTGAGTGGAGTATTTGAATCATAATTTTCCTCTTAATGGTACTTTTGAGAGGTCATTTTACAAAATCCTTAATAGTTTCCACAAAATTTAGAAAAAACTTCCTAAAAGTTGACAAAAAAAAAAAAACTCGGAAACTATCTTTTTTTTAATCCAAACTTTATGAAAATTTAAATAAATAAATAATAAGAAAACATTTTTGGGACAGACAAATTTCTAAAACACTTTTTTTTCTCAACAAAATAATTAAATTTTACTTTTCTCAGTTAACAGTGAAATATAAAATATAAAACTGACCAAGTAAAAAATAATTTTTTAAAATTATCATAACAAACATTATAATTTTTAAGTAAAATTGTTTTGAATGAACTGAAGCTCTGCTCAGAATTGTCATCTTGAAGAAATTATGTATAGTTTATTTTTCAATACAATCACAAGAGTATTCCACTTGAGGAGCGAAGAATACATAAGGTGGGAAGTATGTCCATTTTAATAGCAATTTTACAGTTTGTTTTACAGAAAATGTTGACGTTTTAACTTTTTATTTTCCTTAACTTCATGACTTTTAATATTTTTTCAGTTTCTAGAACAATTAAATATTACTTAATCATAAAACTAATGGAAATAAAATGTTGAAAAATTAAAATTTTCAAAAAAATAAACTGTATATAATGACTATCTTCAAATTTCTCAAAAATAATAAAATAAAAAATAATTTTTTTACTAAAATATTAAATTTAATAAATATGAGTTATTTGTATTCCTTGTCTCTGTAACTCTCAAAGACTACAGAATATGAGTATCTTCATTGTCTTGAGAGATATCATAAAGAAGGTAAATCCACATGAGACACATTGTATGTTTAATACATATGTAAATATATAGTACATTTTTATTAAACTAACTTTTAATTGAGTTAAACATTTTTTAATTCTATTTAAAATGAATGTCCATTTATTGGAAATATTATCAATGCGCTCATGGTATGAATCATCTTCACACAAAGGGTCTTGAAGTGACTTAAATTCAATATATTGAGAATTAATTGAGTTCTTAACTTTTTCCCAATTTCGACAATCTACATTTAAAGTATGCTAAAAACATAAAATACAAAATAAACTGTAAATAAAGTTGATGTGTAGGTAAAAAAATGTTAAAGCTTACTTCGATATACTTTATTTGGGGGTCTAAGTTCTCGGAAAGTTGAATGTCATCAACTTCATCCAGCTTCTGTTCTACTTCAGTCAACCAGCTCGACAAACTATCAATATTAGTGTCGAGAAAATCTAAAGCCTTTAGTCCTTTTTCTAGTTTACACTTTGTGTTACCAACATCCAAAATCAACTAAACACAAATTGCAATATTTAAATTACTTTAATAATAATAATAATAATAATAATAATACTTTATTGTAAGAACAAACGAAATTACAATAAGTTATAACGCCCTAAAGGGCAACAAGTACAATAGTAATAAAGTTAATAATAAAGAGAATTTATGTACAAATACAAATTATAATTAAAATTAAACTAAAACTACAGACTAAAAACTAGAAACTAAAAAGCCCGGTTAACAAATGGAGTGTTTAAAAGTTATTAAGTATAATTCATAATTTCTATTTATGTATGGAGTTTTTTAGAATATTTTTTAATTTGGAGGGTGGATCGAAAAAATAATCAAAATTATTTATGGTGTTACCATTTAATAAAATTCTATTTATAGGGGCATAATGACTATAATTTTGTTTCCGAGTTTGAATATAAAAAGTTTTAATGTGGCGAAGTGTAAATAGAGGTATATGAAGAGGTATTTTGGATAAGAGTTCTGGGCAATCAATTGAATTATTTAATAGTTTATATAGGAAAAATATATCATTGTTAAAACGTCTATTTTCTAGGGATTGAATATTTAGCTAATATATTAGTAGGAGTGCCAATTTTTCTTTGTTTATAACGCATCATAAGGAGGAAACGTTTTTGTATATTTTCAATTTTAGAGATAAGACCGGTTTGGTACGGGTTCCATATTAAACTGCAAATTTAAAAAATCTTTCTCTTTATTTATTTATTTATTTATCTATTAGCATAAACACCCATGTGGGCTCAAGTACAGAAAGTATTATCTCTTATCATTACATCAATACAATATAAAATCCTTAAAACTAAATACAATAAATGATTTGCAAACAACAATAAGTAAATTAAATTTACGTAGAATAAACAAAATATTATATATAAAAAGAACTTAGAATATTATAAGTATACATTTGAAATTACATTAAAAAGCTGAAAAATAAGGGTTATATGGATATAAATTATTCATATTAAAAATCAAAATTTAATAAATTTAAACCGAAAATTGAGTAAAAATAAAAAAAATATGCCTTTTCATTAAATTAATTTTAGTTATTTCATTCTTTTCAACAATTATTAACAAGAGCAGGTATGTCGAACATACGACCCGCGGACTGTCTGTGGCCCTTGTCTCTTGTTTTTATGACCCACGGTCTAAAATTTATTTAAGTATTATTTGAAATAAAAAGCAATTAAAAAGCTCACAACTAAGTTAAAAATAAGTATATTCAATGATTTTTGTTAAGAAAAAAATAACTTAAAATTCTATGTGGCCCGTATGGTATTATACACAAATATTTTGACCCATTTGATGTTGGCATACCTGAACAAGAGTGTAACACAAACTGAATACATTTAAGGAATAAAAAAAATCATAATTCATATTCCAAAGTAGTTTATAGTTTATTATTATTACTATTATCTTCAAAAAAATAATTTAAATAATGTAGAACAATATATTGTAACAATAATATATAGAGATGAGAGACAAAGCATGATTAAGCAGTCATTTTCAGTTAAAATACTAAAAAAAAAATCTGAGCAATCCCAAAACATTTAAATATGGTATATCTTTTCTTTTAAATTTTGGAATTTATATTGTATAAATTTATTCAATGATAATAATAATTATATATTATTACCAAAAAATATTATTATGGGTGTTCCAGTATGATTTGACAAATGCAATAACTATTGTTCTATTAATAATTATAGTAATTTTACAAAGTTTATTTTTTATTTATTTTTTTCTGTTTATACTTTTTTGTATAAATATACTTGTTCAAAAGTTTCAATCAGTAACTTTTTGAAACCGGATTTGCAATCTAGATTTGTACTTTAGAGAGGTCATTTTTTGAATTTCTCAATTGTTCAATTTTTTTTTTTTTGGAAAAAACTACCCAAAATTTGACAAAAACAACTCGGAAACCATCATTTTTTGATCTGAACTATATGAAAATTTAAACATAGATAGAAAATCGTATAAGAAAGATTTTGAAAATGTGAAAAAAAAAATTTTGGACATTTTTCTAACATTTTTTTTTCATTTATATTTTATATTATTAACTTCCCTCATTTAGAATCGTTTTATTGAAGAAATGATTTATCGTTTCTTTAAAATTAAATACATCTGTAAAGAGAATCCCACCCGTTGTGCGAAGTATGTCCGGCTTTTTTACAAAGAATTTAATTTTTAACAAAAAAGATTCAATATAGGGAGTTGAAATTTTGAGAAAGTTTATTTTAGATTAATTGCTAAAACATTAACCTATGGAATTGAAAAAAATAACATAAAAAATACACTATAAATGTACTTAATATCATATTACAATTAATTTATAGATTTCTAACAAGTCAAAGAACTCAAATTATGAGCTTATTTCTAGTTTTTATTAGTCATAATTAGAGCTAAGAATTTACAAAGTTTTAAGAAAGTATAAGAAAGAAATTCTTAAAAGTATCTTTTAATTTAAACATCATTAACTTACCTTAAAGTACAACTGTTTTATATGTTCTATCTGGAGTTGATTTTCTCTAGTTTCATTTGAACTAATAAAATATTCCACTTCATTTTTCAAACTGTCTAATGTACTACTAATTTTCTGTAAACATTATTTTTATAATTACTATTAAATACCTAGTATTAATTTGTATTAAAATTATAAAAATAATGAAAAAATAATATTTTTTAGTTTAAAAACAGTAGTCTACTTTTATAACTTAACCAATATTTGATCCTAAAGTATAAATTTAAAATGTTTATTTAATTTAAATTACAATGATTATTTTTAAAATAAAACTATATGGTGAAAATGTCTTAACGAAAATCCCAGAAAAAAATCAGCCAAATATTTGGTAACTTTTAACTAAAATAATATAGAAAATAACTGCAGACAGTGCAGATTAAAATTTGATCCAGCATGAAATTAATTAAGCATGCTCTACAGTCAGTACTTTCCACTAATTTAGTACTAATTTAACATTACTCAAAACATGATTTATGATTAATTTTTTAAGTTGAGAATTGTGATATATCATATTAATATATTTAAAAAATTAAAATATTACAATAATAAAAAATCATGGAGTTAATAAAATATAACTTTACATATGAAAATATAAATATTCTTACCAAGCTTTGTTCCAATTGTCCTTTAATGCTGTCTGGATCATCTGATGCAAGTTCTAAAAGACAGGTGGTATTTTCAATTGATTGTAATTCCCTCAAAACTCTAGTAACACGAGCAGATAAATCTCCTGGAGATTGATATCTTTCAAACTTCTCTTCCAATTGATAAAAACGTTTCTAAATAATAATAAGGATGGATAATATAACTAAAATTATTTTTTTTATCTAGGACAGAATCCATTAATAAAATCTATCCCGAAAACAAAAACTAACGTTTTCTAGTTGTATGTAAAAAAAGAATTGTACTCATAATTTATTTATTATTTAACATAGTATAGTATTATTAATACTAGGAACAGTATTAATGACATAAGTGTATAGCCTTCCTTTAAGTTCATAGGCGCAACTAGGGGGGTGCTTGGGGGTGCTTCAGCACCCCCAGACTTTAATTTAGCACCCCCAGTACAAAAACACCAAAAATTGTAAAATCGCGTGAAATACATAATTTTCTTTATTTTACAAAAGTTTTTTTTTATCTGACGTTTTCAGCAGAAACACAAATTGCAGTTTGTAATGATTAATTATACGTTATATCAAATATTAGGTGATATATATTAATATCGACAAATATGACAATATCTACTTGTGAGAGAAGCTTCTCATCAATGCGTCGTCTAAAAAACTGGTTAAGGGCAAGTATGGAGCAATAGTGTTTTACAGATTTATTGATATTAAATATTGAAAGAGATGTTGTTAATAAAATTACTTCATCAGAAATACTGGAAAAATATTCTACTAGTAATAGAAAAATAATATTAGTATGAAATATTATGTTGAATTATAGATATATTTAGTTATAAAATGTATAAGTAACTGCTAAAATTTTTAAATTATACTATTAATACCAATCTACAAATTATTAAACAAAATAGTTTTTTTTTTATTTGTATCGCCTAAATAATATAATATATGTATGATCACTGATCAGGTATATTACTGTTAGTATACTTAAATATTGTGTGCTATGTTTTTATGGTTCATTTAAGAGTGATTATAGTAACTAAAAAAAGCGGACATACTTCGCACGACGGGTGGTATTCTCTTGACGGGCGTATTATATTTTAAAGAAACGATAAATCATTTCTTCAG
>JAIPRM010010839.1:0-13419 GCA_025469315.1 Stegophylla sp. TES_Ste_2020
TTTAGAGTTTAAAATTAGAATTTGTAAGAAACTGGGCATTTTTACGTAAAATAACGATTTATTTTTCAATCGTTTCAAAACTTTTAAAATTTAAATTGCACTAAAATTTTCTATTATCAAATGATTCCTTATATTTTTTTATACACCTGGTTTAATATTCATGAAAATTGGTCATCTAAATAATTTTTTACAACTGTTTAAATTTTAGATTTACAGTTCAAATAATGTCGATTAAACCAAATAATGGCAGATTTGTTTTCCTTTTATTTAATTTTATTATGTACCAGTATTTTTTTATAAAAGATAATTTATATTGATATTTTTTATTAAAACCAGTTGAGGAAATTTTTAATTCAAAACACGCAAAATTAATTATTTTCTTCAATATTTAAATGAACACCGATTATTCTGTTATTGCCAATTCCTAAAGTAATATTGTTGAAATCATGAAAATTTCAACAATACCTTATCATAAATGATATTCATATAATATTATGTAAATGAAACAAATTATTAAACGTACTCAATGTAAAATTAACAAATATTGATGTTTATAACTAACTGAAGAGTATACCAAGAGTATCCCACACAAGGTGCGAAGTATGTCCCTTCCCTTTTTTTTCTGTTATCTGGACCCTCTCGGAAATAAAATCCTGGCTACGTCCCTGGTAGTGACAATATCTTTAAATTCTATTAAAGATAATATTTGCCCATAATTGTCACTTCTGAACGCTATTTTGCGTGAACATGTTTTTTATACCAAAAACTTTAAGTATAACGTCTTTTTAAGATACATACACTCACACACACACACACACACACATACAAGTGTCGTCTGATACGGGAATATCGTGTCAGTGAATTATGCGAGTTCGTTATTTGCTAAACAGGTGTTGTACACGACGTATATTTGTCATATTTTAAACTTTTAATTGACTCGAATCAAGGCGTATAATAATAATAATAATAATAATCGTGCAGACTATATGCGAGAAAAATGTGTGATCTTTCGACGCGGAAAAATTTAATTATTACCTACCTATACGTTGCCCGGATAAAACGCAGGAGGCAAGTAGTATATTTTACTCCGGTGCACTCGCGTCGCAATATTTTCACCACGATTATACACGAATATTAATTCGTCGGGACAATAATAATTTCTACCCGGCTGCACAAAATAAGCGATTTTATTCTAATTAGTATACCGTATAGTCATTTATAGGCGCTCGCACGACTCGGTGCAGCAGGTGTGCAGCAAATGCACTCCCGGACCAGTTCATTCGTAACGTTATGCGATACACATTAATTAATAACAGTATGATAATATTATATTGAAATGTAACAAGGCATTGAAGTATAATAATAATATGTATGTTCAACAGTAATAATAATAATATTATAATATATGCACGCAGTAATTTGAATCGGGGTAACAAGTTACATGTGGTTGTATTACACATCACAAAGCTATTTTTATTATTATTATTATTATTTTTTTTTTTTGATGTTTAAAAAGGTAAAAAATACCAATGAAACAAAACATTTTTAATAAATTGACGTGTGAACATAATATTAATAAATAATTAACATAATATTATAATCATAATAAACACGTTATCTTTTTAATTTTTTTCTCAATTAAATATAATATAGCATTATCAAACCTGCAGTAGCGTAGATGAAACTCTACCAAGGAGATTTTGTAAATAACGATTTGTAAATTATTCTTAGACTAAAATATTTTTTCATCATTCTATTATCATAGGATGCTTGTTTTCTTTGCCGTCCAAATTTTCGACAATAATCGTTCTTATCTTCAAGCTTATTAAATAAACCATAGAACCATGTCATTTTCATGAAATTGATAATATAGGTATCATAACTCGTTTTTGTGTAAAAATTCGTAATTATGACAAAAGTAAAATAATTTTATAGTACATATATTATATATTATTATAAATGTATAAATGAAACAGGTATATCATAAATAAATAACGTATAATAATTTGTTTAAATCTTGTTACTAAAAAAAATCATTGTTATCAATAACAAATTGAATACATTTTAACGAGTGTTTCTTTATTTCACTCAAAATAAAATTTTAAATTAAGTAGATATTATTCACTCGAATTAGTTACAAGAGTCAAAGTATAAATAGTTACAGCGAAATTGTCTTTTTCTTCTTCTTTTAAAAATGGTCCTCAGTAGATGAACTTTTATAATAATTATAAATGTATAATATTACGCCTCGATGAAAAAACTCCAAGGAGAGGGCCATCCACCCATCACCCTCCCCTCAAATACGCCACTGTATCAAACCATTAACCACTTATTATAACATATATAAACCCAATTCTTAGTGTATGGCCACTAGACAAGGCATAACAACCAATAACTTTCAAAAAATCACCAAAAGAAAAACTATTAACACCTTCACCATGTCCCGTTTCTAAATTTGAATTTTTGTAGTTTTCAGTCTATTACCTATAAAAGTATTAAATGGCACTGTTAATTTAAATTGTAATTTAGAATACAGCTTAAAAAATCTAGATCTATTAGATTAAAATTAAAATTTATTGGGTGGGTGCACACTAAAGAGTGGGGTGACAAAAAAAAAATATATATATATATATACATATATTATTTTTGAATTTCCACATTTATACATTATAAATTTACCTGCTTAATAAGAATGTTATCACAAATTTCAAGGAATATTTTAATTCTGTTTTATGGTCTTGCAACTTGTTTAAAGTTATTATACGTTGTATTAATGTATTAGTAAAAAAAAATAATAATAATAATAATAAATACTAATATCAGCTGATAATAATTATTTGAAAATTGGCATAGATTATATAATTTCAACATTTAAAGCATCTATAACTGTTTTTTTTTATATTTTTTTTTAATCGGATAGATATTGTTCAACTTTCTACAAATAATACTGCTTTTGTTTTTCATATAAATACTAATAATTATCACATTAAAAGTTTAAATTAATGAAATTCCACGTTCGGCTGTATCGTTCAATACTTTCTGTTTTTGAATTTTGGGAACCACATTAAGTAAAATAATTGTTGTTATTTATACAAAATAGTTGAATTTTGATTTAAAAAATCTTTAGGTACATTCAAGGATGTACCAAAGGTTTTTTTACTTTTGACTACAAAGTAGTTTGTACTGTTTGAACTGCAGTTGTTTCAAATATAAATTGTAACACGGCGTATTATTATCCGTAACATTCAAATTCATTAGAGAAGACTGTATTTTGCTGTCAAAACAGTCTAATCCAATAAACGCGTCTCTTAAGTACCATAAACAAAATTAAGGTATTAAAAAGCTTTTACTAGTAGTGACATTGACTGTGTATACCTTAAAAGTATAATATATTTTAATGATTATTTTACCATTGATTTTGTATTATATATTAGAAAATCAATAGGTAGTTTTAGCAATGAAAATATGCATATTGTGTTTCTAGTATTAGGTATTACAATTTTTAAAATATTAAACAATTATTATTTTAACTATTACTGGTAATATACACTATTGTAATGTTGTCTGTAGTTGTGTTTATTAAATGTACGTTAGATACCCGTATTTGGAATTCCTAGTCTTTTATCTCAAATTGTTGGGTGACAAATATTTCTAAAATCAAATCTATAATTGAAGTATTATAATATACATTTGGTATTTGGAAGAATTTGTGACAATTATACGCCATATTTAAAACATTTAAAAATAAAATCAAGGGGTCCATTTCGAGGCCACTAACTTTTCCAAGGGGGACAGAGCACAGGCCCCCTAAGGCCTCTCCCTTGGTAACGTGCCTGTTGACAGAATCAATCAATTATATTTATCTATGTCAAATTTGACTATTTATTACTGATCTCTTGCGTTTTGTGTAATATTATATTTTATGTTATATCTAACACTGAAAATTATCTAAAATTGCATTTTAAATTAAAAAAATAAGCAAAATTGCAATCAAATTAAAAAAATGCCGAAAATTGCAAAAAGTTGCACTAAAACCTTTTAGATTTAAATTCGTACTTACGTGTCATGAAGCATAAATGAGCATAAATGCTCTTTGAAGTCACCATTTTCCACTGTCATTAAAATTTCTCGATCATGAATGGCTTCAAAAATTTGTATACTTAGCCGATGTTATTTATTTTTTTTTTGAAATTAAACCATCTACATTTGACTCTTCAAAGCAGTGCGGTAACAATATTCCAAGTTGCCCACAAAACAGAATATTTTATGTCATGATAAAATTTCAAAACAAAAAATAAAAAAATAAAATCGTAATTACGAACATCAAACTGAACCACTGAAATCACTGAAACCACTGAAACAACTGAAACCCTTTGAATATTCATGTACGTCGTGTGTGACACGAACACTTTGAAAGGAAGCGACTGACCAGTTATTAGAATAGATGTTTTTGACATATTAACAATATCAAACAAACAGTTAATAATAAATGTGGTTTTATCTGAATTCTGAATATAATATTCATAATATTCATGTATGGATAATTATGATAAAATGTTATTTTTAATAAGCGCACAAACAAAAATTGTTACGATCAACGCTACGCTACCAGGTGAAAAAAATCTAGCGTACACGTGTATAGCCGTCTATATATATATTTATAATTGTACTTTTATTATACCTATGACACACTAAAATAATTATATATTATGAAAAACCGATAATATAATATGTAATGTTCCACAGATATCAAGCCATTTAAATTAAATATAAAGATTTTCATTTTATTGGCCATTACACTTTTTTTTTTTTTCGCAAACCCCCTAATACAGTCTCACGGACCCCTGGTTGAGAAGTGCTGATGATGTTGAAATTTCTATAATAATTTACGTAATAATGCAAAAAACAACAACAACAAGACAGATTTTCCGTGTTTTTGAAAAAAAATATTGAGAATTTTGAAAAATGACGCGTTTAAAGTAATATTTGGGCGTGATTTCGGATCGAAAGATCATTTTTGTATTTCATTATTGATCGAGAAAAGCAAAGAAAAAAAAATTCGATGAGATGAAGAAAAAAAGTGTTAGAAAAAAATTTCCAATATTTTTTTTCATATTCTCAAAATTTTTCAGGGCCAAAATACTTTTCATATTATTTTCCATCTATATTAAAATTTTCATGAAATTTGGATTAAAAAAATATGGTTTCTGAGACCTTTTTTGTCAAAATTTGTGTAGATTTTTCCAAATTTTTAAAAAAAATATTGAGAATTTCGAAAAATGACCTCTGAAAAGTACCATTTAAGGGTGAATTCTGGTATCAAAAAGTTGCTGGTTGAATCTTTTGGAAAATTACTTTAATACGAAAATGTGTTCACAGAAAATATATAAAATACAATTATAACCTCTATTATTTCAGAAATGTATCATAGTTAAAATAAAGATAATATTTCAAAATAACTCTATTTTAAAAAATATTTAACATTAGGTTACCAATAGGAGTTAGAACATCCATTACAAATTATAATTGGCAATAATGAATTAAGATATTGTAGAAATCAAGAAATAAGATATCTATTGTAAAAAAAAAAATAAGTATTGTTGTTTAAAGTCTAATACAATTTTTGTTATCAAAGTTATCAATCTACCAGCTATTTACAATGTAAGTAGGTTAAGAATTATTTTAAAATTACCTCTAACATATTTATGCTGAAAAATCCTTTTTAATATTTAAAAAAACTTAAAACAGGCTTTAAAAATTCATACTGTCGAATATGCGACGGTAAATTTTATTTGTCCACGACGAATAACGTTATCAAAATGTTAACTCGGAGAAAAGGCAGTTAGATTTTGCTATATGAAATTTCTATTTAATGAATTCTTGTAAAGTGTCCATTAACATTCACTATAACAATTTTATATTTAAAAAATTATACCTAGTAGAAATTTATAGGTGGACAACCCCCTTGAAGAAATCCTAGTTGCGGCACTGTAGAAAAAAAGCAAGTATGTCCTTTACTGTAATCGTAATAAAATAGTATGACCTTTCGTCACTCGACGTTGCCCGGAATTTAGTTTGCTTGCTTGGACCTAGTAATTTATTAAAGCAAATAATATTTGAAAAATGTTAGAACGCCAGGCTGAGAATTATTGTATTTAAACAAGATACGCTGTATGCCTTGTGTATAAGTTTTAAATTAATTAATTTACTGAAAAACGCGTACATTATAAAATATTGTTTCACTGCCTTAAATGAGGAACACTTTAAAAGACGTATTATGAAAATGTAAACGTAGATAGACAATAAAAATGATATGATAAATATTTTGGCACAAGAAAATTTTGAAAA
The DNA here is from genome assembly GCA_025469315.1 of Stegophylla sp. TES_Ste_2020. Classification (NCBI taxonomy): domain Eukaryota; kingdom Metazoa; phylum Arthropoda; class Insecta; order Hemiptera; family Aphididae; genus Stegophylla; species Stegophylla sp. TES_Ste_2020. The sequence continues at coordinate 6,349 of JAIPRM010010839.1, forward strand.
TCACATGAAACTTTAAAAATACATACACGCAACTATTGTTTAACTATTTTCGAACAAAATTCAATAATTTAAAAACAAAAAAAAAGCCGGAAATACTTCGCACCACGGATATTTTTCGCTCCTCGGATCAGCAGATATTCTTGGTGGGTGTGTACAATTTCAAAGAAATGATAAATAATTTCTTCAATTAGACGATTCTGAACGAAGGAAGTTAATAATAAAAAGAACAATAATAATCGTCATTTTCAACACCCATACACACCCACCAAGAGTATCTGACCCGAAAAGTGAAGAATATCCGTAGTGCGAAGTATGTCCGGCTTTCTTGTTTAATCTTTACTTTACTTTGTTTTTATCTAATAAATAAAGGGGGAAAAAAATTCTTTGAAAAATGTCCAAAAATTTTTTCCCACATTTTCGAAATTTTCTTGCGCCAAAATGTTTCTTATATTATTGTCTATCTATATTGAAATGTTTATAAAGTTTGAATCAAAAAATGGTTTTTTTCGAGTCTTTTTTGTGAAATGTTGGATAGTATTCTTCTCCCCCACAAAAAATGAAAATTCAAAAAATTACCTCTTTAAAGTATCCTGATTCGAAAAATTTCTGATCGAGACTTTTGGACAAGTATTTCTATACGAAAAAGTGTATACAGAAAAGAAAAACATAATGAAAAAATATAATAATTGTAAAAACACTAAATTCTTCACTTTATTAAAAATCTAAAATTAAAAAAAAAGTGACTTTTGACCGGTTTTCTTTTTGGTTTTGAAAATGTGAAAATCTCATTTATTTTTTATATCATTAACTTCCTTCTTTCAGAATCGTTTTATTGAAGAAATAATTTATCGTTTCTTTAAAATGAAATACACCCGTCAAGAGAATCTCACCCATCGTGCGAACAACACCCATCGTGCGAAGTATGTCCGGCTTTTTAAATATAAATAAAACAAGTTGTATGTGAGATATTGACTAATTTTTTATTTTTATTTAATTAAGTAAAAAATATTACGTCATTCAAATGTCCACCACGGCTCTGCTTTGTGGCATGTACTCGGGAGGTCCAGTTTTCTATGACTTTGACGCATAAATATGTTTGAATTTTGGTGGATTGCGTTTGTTATATTGATTTCGTGAATACAAAAAAATTGTCGGATTTGGGACAATAACAATCCAAATGATGTACGTACACCAGTATCAAATGTAACCCGGAAAATTTACTGTTTGGTCTGGTGATATTATCGGTCCGTATTTTTCCCAAAACGAAATTGGCATTGCCATCCTAACTGTCAATGGTGAGCGCTACAGATCAATGTTAAGCAATTTCTTATGGCCTAAACTGGATGGTAAATGGATAACGACGACGTGCGGTTTCAACGGGATGGTTGTCTACGTGTCACACAGCGCACGCCACGATAGACATACTGCGCGAGCGATTTGAGAGGAGAATTATCTGGCGAGGGGGTTGATGTGAACGGACGATTGTAAGTTCCTACACGAGAGTAACAGGTGCAAAAAAAGCCGGACATACTTCGCACGATGGGTGTTCTTCGTACAACGGATGGGATTCTCTTGACGGGTGTATTGAATTTTAAAGAAACGATAAATCATTTCTTCTGTAAAACGATTCCGAACAAGGGAAGTTAATATCTAATATAAAAAATAAATGAGAAAAAAAAATGTTAGAAAAATATCCAAAATTTTTTTTTCACATTTTCAAAAGTTTCTTGAGCCAAAATCTTTCTCATATTATTTTCTATTTATGTTTAAATTTATTGAGAAATTCAAAAAACGACTTTTCTAAAGTACAATCTAGAGGCAAATCCGGTTTCAAAAAGTTACTGATCGAAACTTTTGGACAAGTATTTCCATACGAAAAGTTGTATACAGAAAAAAATAAATAAAATAATCATCATTGTAAAAACACTTCTTCATTTCGTTCAGACTTTAAAATACATACGTTAATTCCTAGACGGCAGAAAAGGGTACATTATGTTAATTCCTACACGGTAAAAACCAGGTATGTATGTTAATTCTTACACGGCGGAAAAAATTAAATATGTAAGTACATTATAGACAATTAAATATGCATAATGTACTCGTACGATGCGAAAAATTGTTATAAATAATAATATATAATATAATTTAATATTTGTTATTGAAACTTTATAAGCTGTGGGATAGCTAACTAATATACATTCAATTATAAATGTATACTATTTCAAGCAAAACGTATACGAAATTACGGGAAAATACGACAAGCTACAAGTTGGTAATATGGTATACCGCCGACTCGACGTAGTATCTATATTTTTCACATACAAAATATTAACGACTTTTCATTACAGATAAAAATTATACAGAATATCTCCAAATACTTTAGATTAGGACACTCTGTTGATAAATGGGGTTCACATAGTGCTCGATTTTATCAAACCGCTTAATTAAAAGCCATGGTAAGGTTATTCACAAAAACATACAAAATAAGGGGCTTGAACAAGAAACTTATCGCTGATCATCGTCGCCAGAAATTTCAAAAGTGTCCCGTATTCTAATCTATAGTATCTGGTTTCTTTTTGAAGTTTCGTAAGTATTGTTCGAAACATCCGTGTGACCGTGCATATCTGTATACAATATCCGTCACAATGAGCGAGAATGTATCACTTATGTTGAGTGAAAAAGACAAACAACTGCTATTTTTAAATGAATTTAAATATTTCAAACATCATACATCTAAAAAAAAAAAAAAAAAAAAAAAATGAAAATTTTGGTAATATTTTGTACATATGGTTAGACCGATTTTGATGAAATTTGGTGATGGATTAAACTTCTGGACAGAAAATTAATTAAATTAATTTTAGGTTAATTTAAAAAAGGTAAATTAGAAGTCCAACTCGTGGAGGGACTCGAATAACAGGGATTTTGAGATATACGATGTAAATCAACAATAATTGATGAGCAATGAACAATTTTTTTAACCGTGTAGGAACTAACATATTATTATGTACCTTTTTTCCGCCGTGTAGGAATTAACATACGTACCTGCTTTTTAGCGTGAAGGAACAATTACATACCGTCCGTGTAGGAACTAACGTATGTAATTGTTTACTTGCTGCTCTCGTGTAGGAACTTACTATTCCCCATATGAACTGGCCACCGAGATCGTGTGATTTTTAACACCTCTAGATTTTAGATTCTGGACGAAGTGAAGAAGCTTATGTTTTTACATTGATGTTTATTTTTTCTTTCTTTCTCTGTGAACACTTTTTCGTATAGAACTACTGGTCCAAAAGTTTCAATCAGTAACTTTATAGATCCAAAATCGAACCCAGATGGTACTTTTAAGAGGTCATTTTTCAAATTTCTCAATATTTTTTTTAAAAATGCGAAAAAACTGAAAAAAAATTGTCAAAAAACAGCAAAATATGCAATTACCACAATTTCCGTAAAATTGAAAATTACTTTTTGACATAACTTCTAAAATAATGCAGCTAAGGACTTGAAATTTTCACCAACCACTAAAAATAGTTACGAAAATATTTCATAAAAATTTCAAAAAGATTTGATTAATTTTGAGTTAAGTACAGCATTATGCAAATTTCGGAAATTTCTAATTTTTTGTTAGTTTTTATGTAATAAAATTTTTGGTTTTTGATATTAAGATTTGAAAATTTAATATTATCTCACTGACATATATGTTTACTTGACCTGCAAAAATCTCAAAAATCGTTAATCAAATTTTTTTTTATAACTGTTTGAAGTTAGCATTTCGACTAAATTCGTTAGTTTTACCTAAAATCACGCACTATAATGTATATATAAGAAAATTGGCCAAACCGATTGTTTTGAAATTTGGTGTCTAGATAGAAAATTTCATTGCAAATATTTTGGTGCAATAAAATTTCTTACGGACAAAGTATTAAACATTTTACAAGGGTAAGACTGAAAAAAACTCGAAGAAAGTACGGACACTAAAAGGTGTATTTGTTATTCGCTCATCTTATCTTACGTATTTTTCGACGCTAAATTTAATACGATACAAGTCAGTAATTACGGTGTGGCTTTTGAACTGCCGCCCAAATACATTTTTCAAAGCCACATCGCCTTATCAGTTGTCACATATTACACGGACTGCCATGTATATGTATACATACACTATTACATTATGTATATGTATACATGTATATGTATGTTTACATTATTAAATAACAATATCTAACCTACTATTTTATATTTTTATTATTAACTCCCTTCGTTCAGAATCGTTCAGAAATGATTTATCGTTTCTTTAAAATTCAATACATCCGTCAAAAGTATCTCACCTGACGTGAGAAGAACACTCTGACGAGCGAAGTACACACTTTTTTTTTTCCATTTTTTTTCTATCTTAAATCACAGGTTTATGCTAATAAACCACAAACAGTCGATGCCCTGAAAGTCAACATAACAAACGCCATCCACTAGTAGATTCAAACAGATTTATGCGGCAAAGTCAGGGGCGTATTTAGGATTTTCTCAAGGTGGGGGATATGAAAATTATTCTTTTCTTAGTAAGGGACTCTTTATTTAATAAAAGTATTAGTAATAAATATTATAAACTGTCATAAAAATGCGTAGAACATTATTAATATGAATATTATAATAATGTTAATAATTATATTATAATTTTAAATATGTTATGTCGATGAAAAAATCATATAAGTAAATCAAGTTCGTGATTATCAAATAATTTTTTTCAAACTACCCAAGTTTTTAATGCACTTATTAATTAAATTATGGGAATACCTTAAGAAATTTTAGTATTTTAAAGAGGTCGTACTAAATGTCGAAATTTATGTCCGTGTGGGTTTGGAATTTATCTTAGTCAGGTCAAATCGAAAAACTCGAAATATTACAAAGGTATTTCATTCATAATTTGTTCAAGTTCAAAATTGAATTTTTATATAATTTATAATATTAGTAGCTAGGCACCCGACAAAAGCAATTTAATGTAGAGTTTACTTAAATGTTATTAAAAGATGTGATAGATTTTCCAAAGTTTTCATCTCAAAATAGTTTTTAAGTTCCAGCAATTGATTCAATAAATACAATTTGTCTTTATATTTCTCTTAGTTATATAAATTATATTCATGAGAATCCAATATGCCACTTGCCTATGCCGTGTAAAGTACTAGTTAATTTTTATTTTTTATTTATTTATTTTTTAAATTTAAAATGCAAGTCTTTGATTTGAATATCAAGAACGTAGGGAACCCGAGATAAGCATTTTTCCGTTTTTATTAAATTTTCTTGTAGTTTCACCTTGAGACAAAACTATTGATAGTGAAGAATAATAATCTCTAAAAAGTAATATGGCGATAAAATGATCAATCGTAAACTTGGAAAAACTGTACAGATCCGAGAACGTGTTCGAATATAAAAATATGTTTCTTGAAAAAAAAAAAAAAAAAGTATATAAATATCAATGTAAAACTAAAACTCTTTGTCTCCTCATAGACTCTATAATAATTGAATATGGTTGAAAAAAAATTGACGATCTTTTCATAAATCGAATAAATTTGTGATTTCCTCATAAAATAGTGACATAAAAATAAAGTCAAGGGAGGGGATCTATCTCCCATATTCCCTCCCGTAAATACGCCCCTGGTCAAAGTCATAGAAAACTGGACCTCCCGAATACATGCCAGTGTTTTTGAACACATTTTCCGTGATTTTAAATGAAAAATACGCAGGTCAAACTTAAGAAACGTGCAGTTATTAGTTGTAATTTATAAGTTATTGTATTTATTATAATTATTTATATCACGTATTATTAGAACGGTATACACTCTAATACTGTATCAATACTATGTATATACTCTGTATGTGTGTATGTCAATCACCATGAGTATAGATTGAAAACACTATTTTTGTTCATGGTACAAAAAGTGTGAACTAGTAGTTATATACGTAAAATAAATAGTGGTAGTGATAATAATGACTGGAAATAATTGATGTTTATATTTTCTGTGTACTGTGTGAGATGCATAACATGGAGTTATGGACGAAAGACAAATTAATACACTAAACACATATTAAAAGTCTATTAGCACAAAAAATAACCTAAGCAAAATGTAAAAATACATTTAAAAATCCAAAAATAAATCTTCATAGCTATTTAAATAAACGTAAATATTTTAATTTTAAAATAATAAGATTTCACCTATTACTACTGTACTAACATAGATAGTTACGGAAAAGTTTGTCAATTTCAGTTAGTAATAAACACAAACTATTCAAATTTAAAAAGCAATGTATTGTTTTTGGCATTATTATTATTCATAGATAAAATGGTACAGAAAGCGGTGACCAAAAGTGTTACGGATATAAATCTGTACCTAGTTGATTACATTTTTGAGATAGCATTAAATTGGTTAAATAATAATTAAAACAGTTAAATAATACAAATTAGGTAATGTGAGAAATTAAATGTATAGATATTAAAATTTTATAAAAAAAATGGCTTAAAATAAACAAAAAAAGTTTTAAAGTGAATAAGTGACGTAATATTTTTGTAAATAACGTAAATGTGTGAAAAATATGCATTAAAAAAAAAAAAAAAAAATTAAAAATTAAAATTCATCAAAATCTTATCTCTGCAGGTCGTTCTTTATAATCTTTAACACATTGAAACGTGCCATGTTACACTGATTTTTATAGAATTCACGATCGTTTATTTATGAATAGATTAATAAGATACGATAGAGTTGAAGTCTAAGTTTTGCGCACTTCTGAGAAAACCTTAAAATAAGCCTTGATACATGCCACCAACTGCAGGGCCGTGATGGACATTTGAATGACGTAATATGTCATACTTAATTGCCGTACTTAATTATCTTTCAAATAAAAATATATCAGTAAATATCTCACACACAACTTGTTTTATTTACATTTAAAAATCGAGCGTCCCTTTGTTTCAGGGTTGTTATGTTTTATGTTTTTTTTAAAAAAAAGCAAAAAGAACGTTTTTTTTTTTTTTTTTTTTTAAAAATTTTTTTTTTTTTAAAAATTTAAAAATTTAGTTTTTTTTTT
>JAIPRM010010840.1:0-12033 GCA_025469315.1 Stegophylla sp. TES_Ste_2020
AAGAAATGATTTATCGTTTCTTTAAAATTTAATACGCCCTTCAAGAGAATACCACCCGTCGTGCGAAGTACACCCATCGTGCGAAGTATGTCCGGCTTTTTTTTTTACATCAGCTGTGTAGTTCCAACAAATAACACTGTTAACTTTTTTGATAATATTATGCAAACTCACCGAATGGTTTTGGATTTAAATTATAATATTTATTATATTAAATAGTAATTATTATTACAATGTAATAAAGTAAAATTTAAACTATAAAAGTAATTATTTGTAATAGTGTTGGGGACTCTTAATTACGAGTTTAAACAATAAAATGATAATACTGCATTTTATTAATAATTGATGAAAAATGTTTAATATGCTGTCTCCATTGATGCTGAACATCCGTATTTATAATAATTATTATAAACACTGCATAATTATTATTGTCGTATTGTATACAAAGGTCAACGGGATGTTATTACTACGTTGCATTATTGTCATTACCAGCACACAGTACACATCACTGTGAATAAGATCGTATGCAAAATTAATTAAAGACATTACTTTTTTGTGCCAGCCAACCGGTGTAATTATAAATGGAGAAGAATCATATACATAATAAGTAGTCATGATATCAATAGTTTGTGTCACAATAATATTATAATACCAATCTGGATATCAGATTATCAGCTGTTCAGAGAGTAGGTACAATTAAAAAAAAAAAAAAAAACATAATTTGTAATCAATGTTGTAATGTTTAATTGAATGTATTGAATTTCAATAGCTACAATTTTGTTAATATCTTCTATTAAACAAATAAAGTAATAATAATATTATAATATACACATAAATATATTGTTGTCTATGGTAGTGCGTGATAAGAATATAATATTATTTAGTATGCGTTACTGTTTTATATTATCGTTTAATTTTTATAGTCTATACAAAATAAATAATGAGATAAACTACAAAATATCTTAAAGAAAGAAAAGAAAAAAAAATGCGTCCTTGTTTGAACAAAACCATATAAAATCTACACGTAAACCTTGACCCTTTATCATAACTCGTGTGTAGACACTAATATTGACATACTAATAACGACGACAAGATTGCGGAGAGGAACAAATTGATTATGATCAGTATACATTCTATATTCTGAACGAAGTGAAGAAGCTAGTGTTTTTACAATCATGTTTATTTTTATTTTTTCTGTGTACAACTTTTCGTATGGAAATACTTGTTCAAAAGTTTCGATCAGCAAATTTTTGAAACCAGATTTACCTCTAGATGGTACTTTAGAGAGGTAAATTTTTGAATTTCTCAGTTCTTCGATTTTTTTTTTTTTTTTTTTTTTGGAAAAAACTACCCAAAATTTGACAAAATCAACTCGGAAACCATAATTTTTTTTGATCCGAACTATATGAAAATTTAAAAAAAGATAGAAAATAATATAATTTTGGCGCAAGAAAATTTTGGAAATGTGAAAAAAAAATTTTGCACGTTTTTCTAACATTTTTTTTCTCATTTATTTTTTATATTATTAACTTTAACTTCCTTCGTTCAGAATCGTTTTATTCAAGAAATGATTTATCGTTTCTTTAAAATTCAATGCACCCGTCAAGAGAATCCCACCCGTCGTGCGAAGAACACCCATCGTGCGAAGTTTTTTCTTATTGCTTATATTTAAAATTGCTTATTGCTTAACTTTGTGCCCATAACACTACATATATTTTCAACGAAGCTATAACGGTGTTTCCTAATGAGCTCGTTTCTTGATATTCATACGAAAAGTCAATAAAACTAATTTTAATTTAACATCGTTTATACCTTTTAACCAAAACACGTCGTGTTCGGTTTACTAAAAACAATACGAAAACAACTCGTGCACTTTGATTTGACGTAGACACATACCGTTATTAAGTCATAAGTTCATAACACAATAAGAAAGTACACGAAATGTTATACAGCAGTTTTAAGAAATGTGTTCGAATAATATTATTGTGACAATTTAGATCTCAGATTGCCAGTTTACAAAAATTTAATAGGTTTAGTTTACTAACTGATTATAAAAGGTACATCGAGCATGGTCTATATATTTTTCCTCCGGATATTTTTATTGCTCCTTTGTGTTACGTACAAGTAAAAAACGCATTATTTAATAGAGAAAAACAACTCATCCACAAGCAAGTACGCGTTATAGGTACTATAGGATTCCTACGTAAATGGTTACAATAATAATAATAATTAATAGCTTGTATTTTTTCCCCGTCGATTGCGCTTGTAATTATATAATATACGTCAACAGGAATCCATAAAGACTGCTTTTCAGTTTCCTTATATATACACGTAAAAAAAAAATAAGTACGGATTGAAATGCGCGTGTAAAGATATTATATTAACACATGGCAGAAGATTATTTTCCCGTAATGTTTTTATCTTGCAAGACAATTCGACAAATTAAAAATCAATAATTTTGATTACAAAACCATTTACGCCCAAATTATTCAAATATACATTCTATATTAGTCATGTCGATCTGTTTTTACTTTCCCGGTCGTTGTAAAATAATATTATATTTATCACGATTATCCGATGAGTAAATAGAACAATATACCCATGTTATTCAATCATAAATACTGTGGATTAGAGAAAAATATTGCGACGAACACTTCTGTGTTATGCGAGTCACTTCTGTCAATTATTTTTGCGCCACGAGATAGAATATTGCATGCAATTTAAAAAAGCCGGACACACTTTGCACGATGGGTGTTCTTCGCACGACGGGTGGGATTCTCTTCACGGGTGTATTGAATATTAAAGAAACGATAAATTATTTCTTCAATGAGACGATTCTGAACGAGGGAAGTTAATAATATAAAAAATAAATGAGAAGAAAAAATGTTGGAAAAATGTCCAACAGTTTTTTCAATTTCAAATTCAAAAAATGACATCTCTAAAGTACAATCTGGAGGAAAATCCGGTTTCAAAAAGTAATTGATCGAAACTTTTGAACAAGTATTTCCATACGAAAAGTTGTACACAGAAAAAAATAAAATAAACATCATTGTAAAAACACTAGCTTCTTCACACTTCGTTCAGAATCTAAAAAATGTTTTAATATAATGTTATAAAAAGCAACAGTACTGACCATAAAGTGCGTTCACATGGATAGTAATCTCTATACGTTGTGTTATAGATATTTGAAAACCACCTCCAAAATTATTTTGGTGTCTTGTTTCGTCACCAAACCACCCAACCAGTGGGTCTCTGAACAGATCGGGTTTCCGACCGGGTTTTTAATTTCAAGTACCGTCTCGACCAACACCACCACTCGGGAGTTATACACGTGAAAAGAGTAGCTAGACATAAGGTTATGTTTTGAATGTGGTGGTGCTACTGAGAATATAATAAGTTCTTCGGAATGTTTTTATAATAGGGTGGTCCAAACCAAGGCCCATTAGGGGGGGTTTTCATAAGACATATCAAAAAACAATAATTATTTAAGAAATATGTTATTTTAAGAAAATTTTCTCAAAATTTAGCTTTAAATAATATGTGTCGCAGATTGTTTCGATATCAACTTATTCTTAACTGTAACCACAAAACGAATCCAAAACTAGTATCGAAATCCATGTATATTTTTATAGACTCGTTTTATTTTACAACACACGTCTCTTAAATAGATTAATTGCTGCACCCAATGTTTTCAAGTCAGTTAGTTTCTGACACATTTAAAAATTTTCCTACACAAGGGTGGGAAACGGTCTAAGAGATATACGCTAATTACACCATATGTTTGGAGTTGGCTGACGGCGTCGGTAGAGCATTCGGCTGTAAATGTGTGTGTATACCTATTATTAGCTGCGGAAATACATACAGTGTAGAGATGAGTCTGTAGACGTTTGGGGGGGGGGACGAGTAACAAATTATTACGAATATCCCTCTTCACGGTTATGAGTACTACTTTTCATTAAGAATTTTTATTTTTGTACTTTTCATTATTAACGTGTATTATATATAATATGTACTTCTTATGAGTAAATACGGGTACGAAAATTAAATCGAGATTACTGTGCGTGAAATGAAACCCGACCTGAGATGATGTAACAGAAAAAAGCCGGACATACTTCGCACGACGGGTGTTCTTCGCACGACGGATGGGATTCTCTTGACGGGTGTATTGAATTTTAAACAAAACGATAAATCATTTCTTCAATGAGACGATTCTCTGAACAAGGGGAGTTAATAATATAAAGAACAAAGAGAAAAAAAAAGAATGTTAGAAAAATGCCCAAAATTTTTTTTTCACATTTCCAACATTTTCTTGCGCCAAAATCTTTCTCGTATTATTTTCTATCTATGTTTAAATTTTCATATAGTTCGGATCGAAAAAAGGGTTTCAGAGTCGTTTTTGTCAAATTTTTGAAAAACAAAATTCCATCTAGACTCTAGAGGCAAATCCGGTTACAAAAAGTCGCTGATCGAAACTTTTGCACAAGTATTTCCATACGAAAAGTTGTATACAGAAAGAAAAATAAACATCATTGTAAAATCACTAGCTTCTTCACTTCGTTCAGAAACTAAAAAATAAGAAACCAATAAATTGTAGAAAACACGTATCCATCCACATTCGATGGCAACAACAATAACATAACGAGAGAAACAACAGTTTCCGTTTACAAAATTACATTCGAACAACACGTAGTATATAATATTATTTTGAAATAATATCAATATCGGCCGTACACATATGATGGGACGGACGAAGCAACAGATGAGTTTTTATTATTTATGACAACGTTCGCGTGTACGACGACGACAACAACAAATAATAATAATAATAATACATATAACATAATACATTGCGCGCGCGGTGAGCGCCGCCTCGAGGCATTGTAAACGTAACGTATATTATTTTAACCGAGTCTCCTCGGCCCCTATCGCACACATCATAGAAAATGAATTAATTATTTTTGTTTTTTTTTCCCCCCAACACACGTGACGTGCATATAACAATATATCACTTACCGACAGCAAAACGACCACATGATCTTGCACAAATCCTTTGCTCGAAAAAAAAAAAAAATCTGCTCTCTGAAAACCCTTTTTTGGTCTCTTGCGAGAGTTGCGGCAAAGGGGGTTTGTAGTAGTCGTTTGCCACACTACCTTAAATAAACTTAACCGCCGTCGTGTTTTCGACCCTCATTTCGATTTCGTATTTATATATTATGACACGACAATAATATTATTCTGTTATACGGTTTAGAGGCGCCTGCATCGAAACGAACCGTTAATTTTTTTTTTTTTCAAACCACTCGTGACTGTTATACGTCTTGGTTTTAGGGGAAACCATTCCCCCTCCTCCGAAATTAGAAAAAAAAAAAAAACATCACGTATTCTATCTGACCTAACCTACAACTTACTCAGTGTAGCATATTTCGTCTAATTCGGTAGTTCCCAACTGGTGAGGAATCCCCCACTAGGGGAGGAGGGGAATTAAGATACTGGACAGGGGAGAATTCAGTGATGGTGAAATAACGGGAATTTTGTTTGTTAATTTTGTTAAAAAAAAGTTAATTTTAAATCTTCTTTAATTATTTATATTTTATTTGTATTGTTTCTGCTTTTATATTTAATAATATTTTGTTCTCGTGTTAAATATTATGAACCAGTAAGTCGATTTATATCTTATTTATAAAATAATGAAAACAAAAAGACAAAACTCTAATTTAAAAGGGATAAGATTTTTGAAAATTTGGGAGGGACGCCAAGGGGGGGGGATAGAATAAAAAAAAAGGTTGGGAACCACTAGTCTAATCGATTTAATATCATAATATATATTTTCCGATTGGCACTCACCGAGTTTTACAAAATTTTTCACAATACTGTCAACAGTGAAAAACATAATTTTGAAACGTCTGAATAAATGCTGATATTATAATATATGCTTCAAACCCCAGAACCGCGCGACTCTGTATACGACGTGCCAGTGTATACGATTTTGTTTAAATGTCGTCGTTTTTCGTTTTCCAAGCTCATAGGTCACGGAGTTATTTCCAAAGAAAATAGACAAGCGTTCTCGAAAATATCCCGCTCCCGTGCAGTGAGTTGTCGCCGAGGAAGAACTACGTTATATCAATTATTACCCAACAACAGCGACCGCGGTAACGACAACGTGGACGTGGACGTAATCGTGCGGGCGGCTATTTCCGTCGCAGACGTGCCCAAGTCCAAACTTAGCGCCTCGCACGCACGTGCACGACCGTCGTAGCATTGCTGCACATATTATTATGTTATACAGGGTGATCGGCGCGAAATATTATATCGATGATTCAAATGTTATACTTGAACGCAACGAATTTTTTTTTTGGAGTGAACGCGAACTCAACGGTGAATTTTTTTAATAATTTTATAAATTTCAATTGATTTTCCTTGCCCGAGACGATCCACATATAGGTAAGTCGGAGTACACCTAAAGCCTACTTCAAAAGTTAAAACGGTTTTATAAACAATTCAAAAAAAAAAATATTTTTTTGAAAGAAATTTTAACATTCCGATGATTTTTTTACCCAAAAACACGCGAAAATTGAACTATCGGACTAGAGTACATAAAAAATATGTAGCTATCTTTGAAGGGTTCGAGTCACTTTTTGAAGTCTTTGATGTCTTTCGACAATCACTCTGTAATATTCAAAACGTATGAAAAAAAAAATATATATATATATATATATTTTCATTATTGAATATTAATATATAAACATTTTATTTGTATTATTAAAACGTATGAATTTATTAGTATTTTCGAAAAGAGTCAAGAGCTGTAACAACATCTTTTTTTTTTGGGAATTTTAGAATTTTTGAAGTTTTTTTTTTCACGATTAACACTCGGTTTTCAGCGAGCAACCCATTTGTACTTACACCAAACAGCTGTGTAAGTTTATCCGTTTCTCTTAAAACATTTTCCAAGCCTTATTTTATTAACACCAGTGTTGTCGTCCAAAGGGAGACACAATGGGGACAAATGAACGTAGTCAAATTTTGTAAGGAGGTGTTAAAATATATATAAATATATGTATTTATATTATAACTTCACTTGTACAATGTGTATATCGTTTATTCACAAAAAGGTTAAAAAATTTTAATAAGACAGAGTTTCACTCTATAGCTGGCGACTGGCGGTAATAAGGTAGAATAGGGTGACCATATTTAAGAAAATAAAATACAAAACAATAATATCTTTCATAATATTTTTAAATAAATAAGTATTTATTACACACACACACACACACACATTTTTTTTTATGTTTTTGAATTTTGAAAAAGTATAATTTTTAAACTGCCTATTATAGATTAAATTTAATCACATAAAAATATTATTTTCAAAAACATAAAATTACATAATTAAACTAAATTGATAGTTTTTAAAATTTCTTCAAATCCTTTATTCATGTACATTGTAACTTTACTTTCTAAAAAAAAACATGTTTATTTTTTTTACAATTATAATTGATCTAATGGTATCCACCAGATTTCTAGATTTTTACATTATTTTATTCAATAATTTCATTTCGAAAATTTTTAAATCAACAGTAAGTGAAAAAACGGGATTAATATGGGACAGACTTGAAATTACGGGACGAAAAGCATCCTGAGAGAAGTCTGTCAGGACAACAGGACACAGAGCCGAAATAAAGGACAATCCTGTATAGAACAGAACGTATGGTCACCCTAACGTAGAATGACACTAAGTGTAGCACTGTGAAGATTCTGGGACCGCCGTCTGATTGCTGTGGCCTGAGACGCCTCGTTATTTATGCAGAGTTTTTCTCCCTCTTCGCCCCGGCCGGAATCGCGCATTTGACATCCGGGTCGACATTGATTTCATCACAAGTTGTTTATTGTATAGTGGTTCTCACCAACCGGTTGTACAAAAGTTTGGCTTTTTGCCTCAACGTCGCAAACCAACTTAGCTAAGGGAACTCATCATGCCAAACCTGGATATTGCGAAACATACTGATGACTATACTTCAATTAGCCGTGGTGAAAATAATACATACAAATGTTATAATACACCAAAATAATGTAGAAATTTTTACTGGACCCCATGATTCCCCAGAAGCCTACTAAATAATAATTATAATAGTTAATAACGTAATTTGAATTATTTACATTTTATATTGAACACTAGGTAATAAAAGTATATTTACTGCCTTTGATGAAATTATACAGTGCAGAATCTACAGGTGCGAATACACGTTTGTCGAAAAACATTTTTTTAATTATTTTAATACAACTCTATAGATATGTGATCTAATTATTATAATATTTAATTATTATTGAAATTTCACGAAATAGCCTATTTTAAAGAATATTATAATGTACAAAATATGAAATACATAAATTATATTCGTTTCAGACATATAATTTTCCTACATTATAGGCCCAAATTTTTTATTTGGACCAAAAATTGCTGTACATACACGTCGTAAGTATCATCTACCTACCTAATATTTTTGTAAGTATAAAGGAATATATTATCAGAGCTGTATTAATCCTACGATACCGTTACGCAGAACATGTTAAACATAATATTATATTGTAATTATTATGTTGTGATAAAACATATTTTTATTCCGCGAATACGCTTTATGGTAATAATAATAATCGTTTATACGACTAAACTTGGTCAAATTACGCAAAAATAAAAAAATTAATTAAATCCGATCAGCATGTGTTTACCTCGAAGCTGTATTAAAATGGATGATTAATAACTATTAATAGCAAATACGGTTTCTATGATGATTTTTTTATTATTATTACATATTATTATTCACATTCTAACCATATGATTTTAAGTATTTTAGATTCTGAACAAAGTGTTTTTACAATGATACTTTTTTTTTTCTGTGTACAACTTTTCGTATGGAAATACTTGTCCAAAAGCTTCGATCGATACATTTTTTGAAACCTGTTTTGCCTCTAGATTGTACTTTAAAGAGGTCATTTTTTGAATTCCTCAATTCTTCAATTTTTTTTTTTTTTTCGAAAAAACTACCCAAAATTTGACAAAAACGACTCGGAAACCATCATTTTTTAATTCGAATTATATGAAAATTCAAGCATAGATAGAAAATCATATAAGAAAGATTTTGGCGCGAGAAAATTTTGAAAGTGTAAAAAAAAAAATTTTGGACATTTTTCTAACATTTTTTTTTCTCATTTATTTTTTATAAATATTAACTTCCCTCGTTCAGAATCGTTTTTTTTTTTTAAATTCAATACACCCCCGTCAAGAGAATCCCCGCCCGTAGTGCGAAGTATGTCCGGATTTTTATTAATAATGACGTGTGAAACTAACACCCGTATTTATAAACGTTTCCGTGACCAGTCTGTGTGTACACGATAAATGTAAAATATTATAACGCCGAGTAATAATATTATGTGTGAGGAGTAATTCACGATTGTGTAACGTATTATAAAAAAATACGACTTATGGTCTATTAAATGTTAAAAAAAAAAAAAAAAAACACACTGTTTTTAACACGGTCGTTTTTTTCTGTGAAACCATATTGTCGCGGCTAAAAGACTGATATATAAGCGCTTAGAATTCAATATCGCCACATTATTCAGAAGTGTTTTATCTGCTTAACGTTTCTCGGGGTTAATCGTCTCGTTTATTCTTATAATTAGGGTCCGGATTTAAATGCACTAAAAATCATCGAAAAATGCTCTAAAAAACCAGTCAAAAATGCACTTAAAAAAAATGTATTTTCCCTTAAAAAATGAATTTTATTGCGAAAATGCACTGAAAAAAAGGTCCTGTACATTTTAATATTTTAATTTATTTTACTATTTGCCATCTGCCGAGTCCGGGTGACCATAAATAAAGATAAGATTCAAACTTTATAGCAATATTACAAAGAGATTTTTATGGATATTATTGAGGTGAAAAACCGAAAAACATGGAAAGTAATATTTTTAATTAGCTAAATTTAAATTATCGACTTGTATAGCGTACAAATATTATAAATTCAAATTGTAGGTTTATTGTTCAAATATGCATTTAAACGATTAAAATAAAGACCGATAAAGCTGAAATATGCCCTAAAAATTGAAAAACATCGAAATATGCAAAATAATGCAAAATAAAAGTTTTGGTTTTGAGGTCTCTGTCACATGAAACAAATTTTGTAGTTGGAAAGCATTTCCTATGATCAACCAAAAAAAAAAAATTTGCATTTTGCATTGAAAACCGGGCCCTACTGATAATATTCTTAAACGATAATACATAATTGCAACGGATCATCAACACGTTATATTGTAGGTATTTGTTTATCATAAATAATAACTGTAAGGCTCGGAAGTTGTTGCATTTGCATGTTTTTTGTGAGCAATTAGATTTATTACTAGGTAAGTATTTTATGACACTACGTAATAAATATTTAAAACTTTATAGTGCATATTTGGTGATTTTGTAGTTTTAAGTGCATATTTCTTAATTTTACAACTTTTTAAAGCATATTTGATGATAAAATTTGAAATTTGGTAATAAAAAAAAAAACAAAATTCGTTCATTTTTAGAGTTTTCATTGGACATTAAATGTATTATCGTACTTACGCTCTGCGTTTCAAATCCATTTTTATGAACATTAGAAACGTAAAAAAAAAAAAATATAGGTAAGGTAAAATAATGTACTTAGTTTTTCAAAGTGTAAAAATTTGCTAATGGTTAATAATTTACGATCTTTCAACTTTGAAAATAATTTTAAAAATATTTAATAGTTCAATGGAACAATTTTTAAGGTAATAACAATGTTATACTTATATAAATTAAATATTAAAATACATACATTTAATTAGGTACTTTTTTTTTATTTTTATTCAGGTTTTTCATATACATTATACATATAATTTAATAGAAAAATTTTAAAAGAAAATTAATTTAATTCGTGAAACGTATCATTCAAGCAATTATTTCATTTTGTATATTTATTTCTGGAAGTGTAAGTTGATTTTACATTTTTAGTGTACTCTTTAGAGTCTATCTACGAAGCTTCATTAAATTCACTTACTCTTAAGAGTGTTTAGTATGAGCATTGATTAATAAAATACACCTACTTGTAATTATGAGAATTTTGTCTGATAACAAAAAAAAAAAAAGTGCATACTTTTAGAGCATAATTATTGTACTTTTTTAAGCGCATAAGTGCATGCATATCTAGTACTTTTTAAGAGCGCCGTGTGTTGTTAAAACAACGGTGTAAAGTTTTGAAAACCGAGCGTAATTTATAGTGTTTTTTAGTCGTCCGTCGGGTCGTTCTAAAATGACGATGGTCGTCCGACTATTAAAGTGTAATTATTATTATTTTATTGAATACCAATGGAGAATGTTATACACCGATTGTACGTTTGTCAATGTACAATAACACATGCGGTGGCAGAGCATGTGTTGTACACGGCGAAAATGAGCTAATAAGTAAAGTGAAGGGCGAGGCCTATTTTACCTACACCTTAACCTTATATGGAGTGCTGCTCGACGAGGCCCCCGCGACCGGACCGACCTTCGCCAGACACCCACTTGCATAAGCCGCCAGCCAAACATGAACGAAAACAACACCAGAACTTTCTACGGATATTTCGACGGACACAAAAAAAAACATAGTACAAATTTTGCGATTTGTACAAATGAAAATATGAATATTGTTTGAAATGAACAGCCGATGATCTAAAACGAATCGAAATTAAACATTTAATATTCAAATCTATTTCAGGTACATCTGGATTGATTTTTTTTTATATTCTGAACGAAGAAACTAGTGTTTTTACAATGATGTTTCATTTTTATTTTTTTTTCTTCTGTCTACAACTTTTCGTATGGAAATACTTGTCCAAAAGTTTCGATCAGCAACTTTTTTGAAACCGGATTTGCCTCTAGATTGTACTTTAGAGAGATCATTTTTTGAATTTCTCAATTCTTCAATTTTTTTTTTTTTTTTTTTTTGAAAAAACTACCCAAAATTTTAAAAAAAAGACACGGAAACCATCATTTTT
>JAIPRM010010841.1:0-13418 GCA_025469315.1 Stegophylla sp. TES_Ste_2020
TCTTGACGGGCGTATTAAATTTTAAAGAAACGATAAATCATTTCTTCAGTAAAACGATTCTGAACGAAGGAAATTAATAATAAAAAAAAAATTTTCAAAAAATGTCCAATATTTTTTTTCACATTTTCAAAATTTGGTTCTCCTATTATAGGTTTACCAAAATCTTTTTTATAGGATTTTCTATCTATGTTTAAATTTTCATAAAATTCGGATTAAAAAATGATGGTTTCCGAGTCATTTTTGTCAAATTTTGGGTAGTTTTTTCCAAAAAAAAAAATTGAATAATTGAGAAATTCAAAAAATGACCTCTCTAAAGTACAATATAGAGGAAAATCCGGTTTCAAAAAGTTATTGATCGAAACTTTTGGACAAGTATTTCTATACGAAAAGTTGTACACAGAAAAAAAAAAATAAACATCATTGTAAAAACACTAGCTTGTTCACTTCATTCAGAATCTAAAAAAAAAAATTTATTAGTACATTCATTATTATTGTTTTAATATTACATAAACGATAAGTCTAATAAAATTCTAAGAAAAAAAATACAAATTAAAAAAAAAATATATATATATTTCCATTCGACACATATAGTGAGCAATTGATTATAGCTTTAAGTTAGTGTAACTTTTGAATTATATTACATTTTTGTCGTGAGTCTTTGGTCAATGGTTATATTAGTCGTGTTTTGGTGAGTAGTTTTTAGTAAACAGTTTACCGTTATCAGTAAACATACTATGAGAATGATTACTGAACAAGTAAGATGTTTACTGAAAATCATCTGGCCAAATCAAGCGTGTATTGTATTAAAGCTTATTTTTCTTAATTATACCGATACTAAATTATATTCATACACTACGATGCCCGCGAAAATATTTTTAAAAACAAATTTTGTTCCTACACCACTCTCATGTGGCGGGTAAATCACTAGCGTTTGACAAATTCCTCTACACGTCCAATTAATCTTAATTTTGTACGGGTTTAAAGGTTTTTTATAAAGAACATTATTGATTATCTATAATTTAACTGCTCCTAGGGGCCCATTTTTCAATAATTTTTTATTTAGATAATAGTTATCAGGTATTATACCTACTCAGTATGTATTTACGAATAATTTTTATTTGTTCAATGTGATCACATAACGCGTGAATCGATACAATAACCCATTCGACAAACATGATTTTAGAAGCTTTCAACAGAAGAGAATGAGTGCCAGGTGTGCTTTCTAAAAAGAAATGCAACTTGGTAATAATATAATATTATCTAAATTATATTTTTCTTTACAAAGACAACTTGATAAAAATGTTTTTGAATAAACTGGGCTATATGGTTTAATACTATCCCTGCAAGAGTTACATATGCTAATTATTATTAATACCTTCTTTCCAATAAATATAAGGTCCGTGTTTTTAATTACTTACGTTATTTTCTGTTCTTTCATCAGTGAAAAACTAAACATATGTTTAAAATAAACATAATATTAATTATATTAATGCACGTAACTGGACAGTAAAATTAAAACTTATAATTACACCTAAATATGTCCATGCATTCAATTTTAATATTTTAACACATAACTGATTTTTAATAAATCTTTAAGTTGATTGCGATATTTAGTAGTAATGTAAAAATAAAAAATGCTATTTATACGTCCATTATAGCCTATCTATTTTAATAATGTACCAGATTTTCAGTTGTGCATTAATATCATCAGGAAGAACACGAGCATTTTTAAAAAGATGTTTATGACGCATTAAGTTACCTATGTTCACATAAATATCATATTATATAATATGGTATAACATTAACTATGAAAATTATTATTTTAAAAGAACAGACCTGATCTGTTTTACAGCGAATGAAATATTATGAACTCGTTGGAAAATATTACATTTAATAACACATTGAATTACACAGATGAAGAAAATACTATAAATATTTCTACATTTTAGTTGATTAAAATAAGGTAGGCGATGAAAAATAAAGTGAAATAAAATAGAACACAAATTTGTGTGGGTTGTAATAGGTTACATTAAGCATAAAATAACGTGTGATATTATACGGGTGACGTACGGGTAATGTATAGAATTAGATCTGGACAATAAAAAATTCGTTAAATTTATAAGATACATAATTCCCAAGAGCAATATTTTAAATTCAATCAACAGAATATATTAAAACTTATCAAATTCAATGAAATTTAAAATATTTTTTACCAATAATTGAGTGTATTGAAAAAGTTATAATTTCTTACAACTTCTAAACAAATTTCTAGTTAAAATAGTAATTATTATAAAAACGTATTAAATAATACTTAATGTAAAATAATAAAATATAAGAGATACACATAGGATATAACAAATAGAAAAATATGTACTACCTAAAATACATTTTTATTAGTAATATTTTTTAAAATAAATCAGTATAAAAAAATAGAAAAGATGTAAAAAAAAAAAAAAAATAGATACATAAAAACAAAAATGAGTGAAATATAATTTTATTTCAAAATATTTTAGTATTTTTATAATGTTAAAACTGAAAACATTTACAACGCGTACAGTATTACATTACCTCAAAATTTGATGGATTTCAAATATATTCTGTTATTAATGCTTAGGGCACATGAAGTGTCCGAACATGACTGAAGTTTTATTTATAGGTACATTATTTGGTAAAACATACTTTGTGTAATTAATTTCTAATTTCAAACGATTATTGTTGTACAGTGTACACATAATTAAATTTGTACATTTATGACTTATTTACATATAATTTATAGTGTAATTAAATTTTTATAGCCTTTACTTTATGATAGGGTCATATTATTATACCTATTATATTATAGCATATTATCTATATAATATCTATTTAGTGGTAAATTAAATGTATAAAACGGTGCATTAAGTAATTGATATTGTTTTAAATAATAAATAAAGTATAGGCACCTGCAAAACACAATGAACTGTTTTAGATTCTGAGCAAAGTGAAGAAGCTAGTGTTTTTACAATGACGTTTATTTTTTATTTATTTATTTTTTTATTTGTTTCTTTTTTATTTTATTTATTTTTAATGTGTAATTTTTTCATATAGAAATACTTGTCCACAAGTTTTGATCAGTAACTTTTTTTTAAGCGGATTTACCTCTAGATGGTACTTTAGAGAGATTATTTCAAACTTTTCAATTCTTTTCTTAAAATTTGGAAAAAACTATCCACGATTTGACAAAAAAGACTCGGCAACTATCTTTTTTCAATTAAAATTTTATGAAAATTTAGACATAGATAATAAAGTAGAGTTATGTGAAATAAAATAAAGTAAATTAAGGTAAGGTAAAGTAAAGTATAGACAATAAAGCTGGACATACTTCGTACCATGAGTATTCTTAGCTTTTCGGGTCAAATACACTTGGTGAGTATGTTGATAATGAATATTATTATTGTTTTGTACATAATTAACATACTTCACTCAGAATCAAAATATTGAAGAAATAATTTATCGTTCCTTTAAAATTTAATACACATACACACACCAAGAATACTTGACACTAAGATCGAAGAATACTCATGGTACGAAATATGTCCGGTTTTCTTGTCTATATATTTTTAAGTATTTAAATTTGTTCGATTCGAATGACAAATAGTACTATACTGCATAAACATAAGTAATACAAATGTATGATTTTTTTTTTTGATCGGCTTATTAAATGCTAATTAATTCACATTTCATCTGATGATTACTGTAGTATAAACCTGCAGGGCATTTTCTTTTATTTATATAAAGTGGACGGTAAATAAAAATCGTAAACGAAAGTTAGAATGAGTTACTTAAAGAAGCTTACAGTGCGTTATAAAAATCATGTACCGGAAATTCAGATAGATATGTGCTTCGAGAAAATGATGGATGTAATTAAACAAGAAATCTGCGCGCGATAAAAGCTGAACGACGAATGGTTATATTATTATTATTATTATTATTATTGCACACCTATAAATATATATATTACTCGTAATTAGATTCGTAATAAAAATACGAGGAATAGGAATAAAATTCGTGTTCGGGATCGTAAAAAATATACGCGCGAATCGTAAAGGCATAATTAGACGGGGACTTCTAACACGCGGAAACGGCGTGCGCGGGATTTATATAAGTTGCAAGTTTTTAACAAAAGGATTCTCGGCTTTACCGGGAACGCGCATTGATATTACCCGCGGGAAAACTCTGGACTTGTCCCTTCGATCCTTCTACCCTTTCCCCACCCCACGGAGACAATGACGGCTATACCTATTATACACAGGGCCGAGTATTACTCGATTTACGGCGCGCAGAAAGGCCGTATACACAATATTTTATGTACCTATATAATAAGTCATTCAAGACAATTTTACTGCAATACCCACGTGGACTTTTACTGACAAACTGTAAACACCCTGCAGGACGGAGGATGAAACTGCGACTATACGTTTGGTCTTCGATTGCTCTCGAAATGCGATTCTCGTTTTTTTTTTTCGCATTTTCGACAACATATTCTGATTATACGCTATTGTCGCAATTAACCGCGCGCGTTTTTGTTTTTACTTTTCGGCCCTCCCCGTTCGGTAAATGACGCCCATCCCTTACACTGCGTTTTTCTAATACACATATATATATATACATATTTATAGGACTCACCTGTGATGGACATCCACGGATATCGGGGGATGTCCGGCATGGGTTGTGGGCCGGGGCCGCCGGGCTGTCCGCCGCACGCGGAGTTGAGCGGGTCGGCGGCCACGGCGGACGCGGCGGCCGCCTGATGGTAGAACTGGGCGGCCGCGGCCATGGACGACACGGCCCCGGTGCCGCCGGCGCCGTTCTGGTTGTGGTGGTGGTGCAGGGCCGCGTAGCTGTTGACCATTGTGTCGGCCGCGGACACGCCGCCGACCCCGCTCACACCGCCTACGCCCACGCCGCCGCCGTACCGGCACGACGGCGACGACTTGTCCGCGGCGTCCTGGACGGCGGCTGCCAGCGCGGCGGAACCGGGCGACGAGAACGCCATGGAACCGGCTGCGGCGGCACCGAACTGTTGCTGATGGTGGTGCACCGCGTACGCGGGGTACATGCGGCCGGCGGCCGGCGAGACGAGCGAGGACGTGGCCGGCGGAGAGCCGCCGGCGCTGCTCGACGAAGAGTTGTTGGGCGTCAGGCTGTAGTTGACGGCGGACGAGTCGAGCGCGCCGGTGGATGTGATCACCGGGTTCAGCAGTTGATGGTGGTACTGTTGGTGGTACTTGGGCAGCATGCTGTCGATGATGAACTTCGAACTCATAATTATTATTTACTGATGCTTATATTGTTTTGTTTACTGTATACGTGAGCCCGGAGAAGGGCGAGACCGACCGAACCGCACTGTACTTATTTACACAAATATTATGTCGACCGTTCGTTAGAGCAATTATTATTATTATTATCACGCGGCGTACTGCCCGTTAGTACTTTGCAGAGAACAGAGACACGAATCGCGAGCTGCTGCACAAGTAGTCAAAAGTCTGTGCCGGCTAATAGCGCCACCACATTCTACACATGGAGACCGTATAAAATATAATATGCGGTGCAGCCGGAACTTAGCGGAGACGAGTCGGTTCGCGGCGGTGGAAAACAAAGGCACGACAGACAATTAATTATAATTATTATCATTAACAATTAAACATCGATCGGCGCGAGTGGAACGTGCGATTGTAATTATTATTGTAATCGTTAAAAAAGCGTATTAATAACGGACGGCGCGCGCACATACCTCGGGGGTCGTCGATTCGCGATAGTACACTATATAATATTATTGTCGACAATGCCTAAGCACCGCGTGTGTGTACGCGACGGACGCGTGTGTACGTGTAGCTGCTGCTGCAGAGAACCGCGCGGCGACGGCGACGGATCCACTGACGACGGCGCGTAATAATAATAATAATATTGTTATTATAATATTATAACAATATTTAACAATATTAATAAAACAATATCACGGTACGGCAGCGGGCGGGTGATGTCCCGAACGCGCGCGTTGAACACTTGTTTGTGAGATCGTTTATGACCCGGGTCGGCGCGCGGAGGGTATTGGCGGGGCCCAGTCGACCGTCGTCTCGTCGTAGTCGTCGTTCGAGTCGCAGTCGTCGTCGCGCGCCGCGCGTTTACCTCTCCGCGCCGAGGCGTGCGCGCGCGCGCACACGCACAAGCGCGCGCTATACCTATGCGACGGCGCGCAGTCGCGTCGGTCAATCGTGCGCGGAGAGGGGGCGGGGGGGGAAAGACGAAGACCAGCTCTCGTCCCCACCGCGACGACGGCCAATCGCGGGGCGGGGCGAGCCGCGAACCCGCGACGACGACATAGGTACCCATAAGAATATTGTAGCGCCAGCGCACCCGAGCGGAGCCGCCCGGGGTTTACTCGATTTTGGTTTTTTTTTTTTTTTGTTTTTTCCGTTCCCCTCCCCACAACTATATACACGCGCGCTGTGGTACACGGTGCCGCGTCTTACGATCGCGGCAACGTAAATTTACCCGTAATAATAATATTATTATAATAATAATCAAATGGTAATAATAAATTAACTGCACGATGACACAGTTCTGTATGTTATTATAAAATATTATAAATTATGTTATTTATCACATTTCACGAGCAATAATTACTACTCGTTTTCGTCAATTATATGATGCTTCAGTTCTTTTTTTTTTTTTTTACGTTTTATAACACAATCCAATGACCTGCGGACGTATATTACACGCATAATATTATTAAAATATGTATTGATAATTGTGTTTTCGCTTTCGTCACGAAATTCGCGTTTATAATATAGGTTTCAACAACTATGATAATATGTCTGGTATATAGTTAATATAGTTCATATAGTTAATCCTTACAGCTTAAATCATGAAATACAGTTTTTTAACCCTTTTTTTCCATTCTCACTTAATAGTCGTATATAAAACTGCCTGAGTAAAAATATATATTTTTGTTATGATTATATACTTTAAAATTTTTAAGTTAAATTGTCTTGAATAAACTGAAACTCAGCTCAGAAACTTTTTTTTTTTTTGGAAGAAAAGATTTATCGTTTCTTTAAAATCTAATACGCCTGTCGCCTAGTAATTCATAACCGAGGGACAAATATAGGAGTAGATTCAGAGATGGGCTATAGGTTCTCGGGTACCCATTTTCATATCTTTCACAATACACAAAAATATATAAAATTATTGATTTACTGAAAGAAATATAAAAATTTTATAACACAATAACATGCCACACTTGCATAATGTTGATCCGCATTAGCTATCATAATTTTATCATTAAAAAATCAAATTTTAATTTTTATGAAATTCTTAAATTTTTTTATTAAAATTAAAAAATTTAATTTATTTTTTATTGAAAATGAAAGCTCATATTTTGTTTTTACATGACTTAAGTTTTGTGTCAAGAATGTTACATTCGGTTTTTATTATTGGTATTTTATCACAAACTATTTCATTATTTTTCAACCTATATATTATCTTAATTGTTTGTGAATATTTCAAATAATATATTTTTAAAGCTCAATTGGGTATTGATGCAAGGGCCCAATTAGCCGAGAGTTCAGTCGACGGTTGCTGACTCGTCGACCTGGCCAGGCCGTCACTGATAACAGGTATTAGTATTCAGTTCTGTTGATCTATCATTTCCTATTTAAAATTTCTGGATCCGAGCCAGAGCAAACCATACTTATGGTGCGAAGTTTGTCCCACTTTTTAAATATTAGTATCTTACCTGATTGGTATTGATTTTTAAAACAATTATAAGATAGATTCAAGAAATTCTTATATTCAATTAAAAACAATTACTATTTTCTTTTCTATTCATTGACACATACATTTTCTTAATGCGTACATTAATATGTACATATAAAGTACATATATACAGAATGTATCATGTCCAACACATTCATAAGTATAAGTATCAATGAGTCAATTATTAACAATTGGCGGTTGGAATTTTCTTTGTTAAACATAATATATTAAAACTGATTAAAATAATTACATGCTGTATTATGCTACCTGTATTCATTAACAATATTTATTTTATGCAATTTTAATTGAAGGGTGAAAATTCCTAAAGTGTTATTATACTATATACTGTAAATGTATAATAAATATTATTTTGGCATATTGGAAACGCAAATTATTAATGAACTAAAACTAAATATAATTAAAATAATACCTATTTTATTGAACACATAATGCATTATGTTTTATTATATATAATGTCAATAGTCATTAAGTCATAAAGACTATCGTAATTCTTTAACATTTTTCTTTCATTAAAATATTTTATTATCAATTTATAATTTATAAAATCTAAATAGATGATATTATTATCTGCTAAATATTCTTCTTTAGTATATGACAATAAAATATTTACTTTTACTTAATACCTGTTATAACAAATTATAAAGGCAAATTTTTGTTTTACGTGTTACTGATTTAAATAATAATTTATATTTTGTGTTTGAAACGTTTTACGAATTATTGATAGGCGTAGGTACTTGTAAATGTAATATAAATTTATATTACCTACTTATTTAAACATTAAAGAGATAAATCATGATTTAGGTATAACTACCATAATAGCTGCAATCATAAAACACAAATTAATAATAATGATATAATAATTGATAATACACATCATTTTTAAATAGCGTTATGTATATACACGTATAATAATGTACGTCATGCATCGACGGTTCTCAACTTACTACCATAGTATACATCAAAGAGTTTTCGAGTACCTATGTACGATTGAAATACAAAAATAATATGTAAATCAGATCTCATCTATAAATCACTCGACTCGTAGTGTGCGTGGTTATTTTTTATTACAGTTTTAAAGTTAAAATATTTCTATACAGTTGCGAAAACAGTATATGTTGATATTGCTTCTGGTTTGTAAAAATACTCATTGATCATGACGTACTGTTTTGACGTGTAAAAAAAAAAAAAAAATAGAAATAATTAAAACAATGCCGTAATCGAATCGTAATGAGAATTCTCAAATTTGTATATAGATATAATATGTAAATTACTATAACCAGATTCAGTTTCGTGAGCCAGAAAGCCTGTCGCCACGTAACTCGATAAACCAAACGTTATAAGAAATGAATATTAAATGTTTGTATACCGATTTTTTTTTTCTAATAATAATGAGGAATTACGAAGTACAAGTCGATTACAGAGATCCGGTCGATAAGACGCGTTCTTGGAAATAGTTTTTAAAGAACCAATGACCTCGGTCTGTCTGTTGTGTTCTGTGATTTCATTTTTTCACCTTTGTTAATAATAAATAATATAATATAATAACATATTGCAATTTATTATATTACATGAATATTAATCACTGTAATATTATTATATTATACTGTATGCATAAACGAAAAGTATTCATCTATTAGTGTAATACGTTTTCGGATATAATATTATTATTTATTATATAATATATATATATATATATAATTTTTTCGCGTGTATATTCATAGTTTTATTAAACACATGTAAGTATATGGTATTTTTTGTTTGTATATATTATAATATACATGCATATATTGTATAATATGTGCTAATGAAATACACAATACTATCCATAAATATGGTTTTTAGGATATCAATGAACTATTATTGAAATAAATTATTCGAATGACTTGTACGTGTATACGTTTAGGTAACTGCTGATTTGAAATTTTGATCGATATACATGTTAATTTACATACGTATTACGAACTTATACCTTATAATAATATTATTATCGTGTACCAATAGTATCAGTCAAAAACGTTATATTCGAAGAATTTAATTATGCAAACGCATCACGTGATAAGTACTAAATTTGCAATTATTTCCGCCTAAGCGATATTATAAGTAATCACACATCTTTGTGATTCGTCTATATTTTCACGTTTACTTTTACTCAAGAACATTGCACACGTATTTTTATTATTGTCATTTTTTTTTTTTTTGTTTTTTTTTTACTTGTAATATAGTGTATTTAAATTATATTTACATGATATTGAATCGACGAACTGGTCAATTTTCAAACGAAAACGGTCGATTAAAGTGCTTAAACTGATATGTAACACAAATCGTGAGTACAAAAAGAGAAGAGAGAAACGTTGTGTACTGCACATCGTTGCGGCGTGATGTGGCAACCAAACGCGCACGAAATTCAATAGTTCAGCCACATAACTTCGTAATGATGACAATGCGATAGTAACGCAGGACGTGTGTCGAGCATCTTTGATTTTATCATTCCCAAAAATGGAAATCGAGTGGAAATTACAGAACGGGAATACTTGTAATTTACTGTGTGTGAACATCATCGTTACCGAGGGTGTAGGGTGTATTTCGATATCGTATTTTAATAACATATAAAATGCACCTCGTCGTTTAACGTGTGGTTATAATGCACACGCCATAATATACAAATGCAATAAACAACCACATTATATTATATTATTAATTATTAAATATTATTAATAACCATATTATTACTCTAAAAACGTGTTCATATATACAATACACCTATTAAATATTAAAATATATTCAATCAAACTAGTTATTACTAAAAACTTATTGGTATGTTACGAATCATTTGAAAATAATAATAATAATTGAAAATAAGAGTACACTACATTATAATGTGTGGTAGAAAGTGTTCATATGAGTTTAGCTCTCATAAAAATTCACTAAACATAACTACAAGCTGAGTCCGTTTCGCAGACATGCGAATTGCACTTTTATTTTTCATCAATTTATTATTGATAATATTTTAATGAATTCACTTTCTTCCAAAATTAATTAACTTTAAGGATTGAAGGCATTTAAGTACATCGGATTAAGGGGTACCATCTAATGATATTGCTTGCAAATAAACTTGAAACATAAGCATTTTATCTAGATTTTCCGATAATCGTTGGTTTTTTATAATATTGGTAATTTCAGTAGTTTTTTTTCAGTATTAGTGAATTTAGTCGCACTATCATATAAAACACTGTCACTCTACTTAAGTTTTTAGATCGGCGCCTATATTATGATTGAAGGACCAGTGAACCAATGATTTCGTCATTTCAGAGGTTGTTAATTTTTTAACATTGAATATGTGATTCAACGTTATAATTAAATATAATAAATATATTTATTTTAAACATTAACAGTATAAGTATGTTAATATCAAAAACAATTGTAATTAATTTTATTATATCGAGGGATTGATAACGTTATAGTGTTTCGAAATGGTATTTTATTTTTTAATTTAACAAAGAAACGGAGCATTTCAGTTAATACCGATTTTGCTGCAAAACAAAAGGAAGAAACGTAATATATTTGACACTTAATGAAAAAAACTAGAACACTAAAACTACACAGAACTTAAATATTTTGTTTAAAATCATTAATCTACTCTTATTGATCTGTTCTAAATTATATAATGATAACTTATGTTTTTAAGGATTTATCCAAATAGAAATTAGGTGCAAAAGTGATTTTCTGTATTGAGATTAAATAAATTCTAATTATTTTATAATATTTATTTAATTATTTTAAACACTTATCTACGTTTCGCGGGTAGTTATTGAGGGTTGATTGGTTGTTGTTTAAGAAAACTATAATTTGGTATTGAATCCAATAGATTATCAAAATAGTTGATGGCACTTTATTAATGACAAAAAATATACAGCTACAGCAGGAGACACATATTACGATTTATATGGACTTGATTTATAATATGGATCTTTTCGTGATTGTTCCATAAACCTAACATTTAATTAATTACTCGATTGTTAAACTGTATTATCAATTTACTTCTTATCTATATAATATTATTAAAGTATGTTTATATCTACGAATTTCTTATGCAGCAAATAATACTTTATAGTGCTTAGCAACGATAATCCAATCAAACACTTATTTAATTTTTATACATAAAAATAATTTTTTTTGAACTTCATACAATAAAATATTTGAAATCATGTATAAAATGAAGAGATATTTGAAGACAGGTATGTAATGTATTATTATTTCAAGTTTTCATAAGACATATACGATTTTCAATATAATATATATATATATATATATATATAACGTATTATGTTACTTTTTACTTCGATGTGTTAGTATTTTCAACGATGGTAGTAGAAATTTTAACAAATTAAAGTTAATCTTTCATTATTATTTTAAATCTTATCGCAACAGTGGCGGTTTAATTGAGATGACGCGTTTATAAGGTCGCTAGATTTCAAAATATAGGAGAAGACAAAAAAAAATCATGATACTATTAAATATTTAGGCTCAAGTCCTTTATATGCACAGACCTATAGCAGCAACATGTTGCGGGTGGTAAATTTTGGCGTAACAATACATATTTTTGGTATCAAGGAGAATATTCATGAAACCTTTTTTGAAAACATTTTAATATTTATTTTATTTTACGAAGTACACAAAATATGTACACATAAAAAAAAGTGTTCGAAAAAATATTTAAAATTTGTATTTACATTTTCAAAATTTTCTTGTGCAAAAATATTTCATACATAACTTATTATGATATTATTATAAGAAATTATATATTATTATAACATTAGATTTTTATAGATAGCTTCCGAGTAGTTTTGGTCAAATTACGGATATTTTTCCCAAATTTTGATAAAACAATTGAGAATTTCGAAAAATTGCCTCTTAAATATACCACCTAGAGACAAATCTGGTTTTAAAAAGTTGCTGTCGTAACTATTGGGCAAGTATTTCTTTAAGAAAACGTGTATACTTAAAAATAAATAAATAAATACATAATAGATATCAATGTAATACCGCCAGTCTCTTCGCTTCGCACAGAATCTAAAAGTGGGTACGTCATAAGAGTTTATTGAAAATTAATTAACATTTGACAATATTTTATTGTTTGCCAATGAATAAAAATATTCCAGTAATATGGGAGATTATGATTTTTTTTTATGAGAAAGTTAACACAGAGATTTATACAGAACATATTTAGAAAAATCGGACATTTTGATGTCAAAAACAGTCCAGAAAACGACAGGACAGATTGTTAAAATAAAATACATAACCCGTATAATACGTCTGGCAACCCTATGGGCTGTGCATTAATGTTCACCCCAAAGACTAAAAATATTTGGCAGTTATTAATATTGCATATACGATACCTATAATTGTTTTATTTATTTGAGTATTATTATGTATCCAACTATGAAATAACAATCTACAAATAAAATTTATCATTGAAAGATAGAATACCTAATCATTTTGTTATCATTTTTAGGAAATCATAAACACTGCAACATTATGTTCACAAATAAAGAAATTGATGAAATTAATTTCAAAATTATGTTTTTGGAACAGAGAATTCT
>JAIPRM010010842.1:0-13416 GCA_025469315.1 Stegophylla sp. TES_Ste_2020
ATGCGAATTTTATGAAAATTTAAACATAGATAGAAAATCCTATAAAAAAGATTTTGGCGCAAGAAAATTTTGAAAATGTGAAAAAAATTTTTGGACATTTTTCGAAAAATTTTTTTTTTCTTATATTTTTAATTTCCTTTGTTCAGAATCGTTTTACTGAAGAAACGATTTATCGTTTCTTTAAAATTTAATACGCCCGTCAAGAGAATACCACCCGTCGGGCGAAGTACACCCATCATGCGAAGTATGTCCGGCTTTTTTTTATTTGTATTTGTATAACTATAAAATATCGACATTATAAACAAAGGTGTGGCCAGATATTTTAAGCAGAAGGTACAGGTTGTACAATATTTTTACACCTATTTTCTACATTAATTTCCCAAAACGATAAGTACGTGTAAAATACATTTTTAATTAATAATATTAAAAAAAAATTAGGTAAAGACAAAAAAGCCAGACATATTTCGCATCACGGATATTCTTCGCTTCAGATTCATCCAAAAACCCCCCGGATTCCAAAGACGATCCATTTTTATTCGACAATCCGGATTTTCAGATTTATTCTGTTTTTGAAAATTAATGTGAATATAAAAATATATATTTTTTTTAAATTTCTGATTTTAAATATGTTTCTCTCGTAAACACAGATTATTTTCCTACGCTAAAATCTTATTCACATGTACATTTTTTTTAAACTCTCTAAAGCATCATTTGGGTGTAATTTTGGTTCTATAGAGTTACTGATCGAAACTGTTGGACAAGTATTTTTATATGAAAAAGTGTTTCCAGATAAAGTAAAGATCATTGTAAAATCATGAGATTTTTCACTCCGCTCAGAATATATACAAAAAAAAAAAAAAAATCATTTTCTTGAAAGTTATAATAATATTAATTTAAACAATGAATTTATTTTTATTTTTAGTTAAAGCGATTAAAGTCAAGCATATTAAAACATAGATTAAATTTTCGAAAAAGCTAAAATTAGGCATAATGATTTATATAGGGTATAACTTGGTGTATTCGGACACACACTGTACGCACGCTCACAAAATATTATCCCCTCTCCTATGTTTCACTTCCAATACGAGACGAGCGTGGCATGTACACGTGTATTCTCGATTGCTCGTACTTTTTATTCAATTTTTTGTCGTTCGAGAAAAAAAAGAAAACGTTTTTCATCGTCAGTGTTTCGTTTCGCACACAAAACGACGCGATAATGTTGTTCGATTTTATTTAATTTTTTTTTGCTTTTCATTGTTTTTTTCGAATTATTCGATAAAAACGCGTTTTTCCTGTTACGCACACATATTTCATAAGAACTGCAGTAGACCGTCAGAACCTTTATTATAATAAAATACGCTTTTATATTTTTACCATCGCGAGGTTTTAAACATATTAATTCGAATAAATTAATAAAAATAGCGTTTGAATCCACGCTAGTATAAATCGTACCGTAAAATGGTGTTGCGGACTTCGGAAATTTACAATTATTTAATACACTTACCGACGTACAAACATTTTAACGCGAAAAACCTACAAAAGCGTACAAACTAAAAGAGGAATAAACTTTCTCGGGGCACGGTAAAAAGATCGCTGTTTAAGATAATTTCACAAAACTTTTCATCCACACTCCGGCACTACTATACGTATATATATATAACATAGTTCCTGTATTTTACAAAGAGAGTCTATGTGGTTCGGAAAACATAACTTGTTCCCCGTCGTAAATCCAAGGAACTCGAAATCGCACTCTCGAGCAAACCATTCGAATTTCACGTTAGAAATTCGCCATCGTGATTTCGTAACGAACTACTTTTCGACGAGGCAACGCTTTTTGTTACAAACTATTCAAGGCCAAAAGCCTTTGCTAGTAGTACGTGAAGCCACTTTTAAGGATATTGATCAGATGAGATGATTTTCGTTTTAGTTTTTCACTAGAGATTTACATTTATAAGGTGTAATAATTGAAATATGAGAAAATCAACCGAATAAGAACCACCCTAATATATATATATATATATATATACAAACCACACAGAATGGTAACATAACATCTACTTACCTCCAATTTAATTACTTTACTTTATTTTACTTAATTTTATTTTATTTTTTTATTTTTATTCAATAAAAAAAGAAAAGAAAAAAGTTGATAAGAAGAAAAGTGGATTATTATTAGAAAATAAATATTTCCATATATTTTTCCCGTTTTCAAAATTTTTTTACGCTTAAATATCTCTTATATTATTTTCTACCTATGATTCAATTTTCATAAAATTTGGATTTAAAAAAAAAAGAGTTTCTGGTTCTCTTTTAATTTATCAAATATTGGATAGTTTTTTCTAAATTTTGATAAAAAAATTGATGTTTTTTTTTCTCAGTATTCATTAAATTTTAACTATTGTTCAAGCTATTTTAGTTTACAACAACTATCGTGTAGAAAAAACAGGAATGTACTGCCGTCGAAAACGAAAACGTGGTCTGTTATTAACAGTTCTATTGTTTTCCATGTGTGGTGATCATTATATATTATTTGATCAATTGCCAATTGGTGCGAGAAATTAAAACATGTAAATTGTTGTATATTAGTTTTCCTTAGTGCGTCGCTGATGGTATTACATTTTATAATATTATTTCTCATCAAAAGATACATTTGTAAATTTTTATATCATATTACGATTTATTGATTACCATTATTCATTCTTTGGTTGAACTTTCGGATACTTAACAAATGTAGTACAGGTAAATACTCTGAACTTATATTACTAAAATTTTAATTATGAACGTAGTTCAGTATGTATTGTAAATAAATAAACGTTGAAATATAATAGTTCCATATTCCACATATTTATTTTTGAAAAGTTTTTAACGGAATTTGTAAATGTGTTGACCATAATATTTTTGTGGAATTGTAGTCAAAGTTATTTTTTAAGTGGATCAGTTTTTGAATTATGTATATGGAAATTTTTCAATTATTTTAGTATTTTTAAATGATAACGGATATATATTTTTACGGAAAGACATATTATTTTGCTATTATCAGTGTTAATTGGTTATATCTACTAAACGGTTAGTTAAAAACTCAAATATAAATATCAAAATATTTTTTAAATGAATAAGTAATCAGTAGTGGTTGTTAGTTAAAAAAAATTATAAGGAACTTCATATTAACTTTGATAAAAATGTTATATACTATATAGTATATTATTAAATTCCATAAAGTAATATCATTCAGTAATACAGTATAAACTTTGAAAAAAAAACATAAGAATGAGTAAAGTTAGATTAATTTTTCGGCTCATTATATCAAAAATTTTAAATTATAGGAAAAAAAAACTTATTACATTTCCATTATTTATCTCAAAAGTTGAATAAGTTTTTTTTAAATTATTTATGTCTATAATATATTATTTTTGATAATGAGTGAAAATATTATGTCTTCATTGCATATTTTATTCATTATGACTAAATTATTAAAATTGATTAATAAAAATTTAGATTACAGAAATTGTTAACATTTTTACTCAAATGTAAAGTATTTTATTTTTTATTTTTTTTTAGACAAACTGTTGAGAATATAAAAACAGTGATTTCTTAAGCATCATGTATTATATACAGATTCAAGTACTTTTACAAATAGAAAAAATATTTTTAGAAAAGAAGAATGAAAATAAAAAGCCCTTTGTGAAACCCTAAGCTACTTAGCTTTATACAAAATCCTAAGGTTATAGTTGTAAATAATAATTATTAATAACCCTTGTAACGTGTTATTTTTAGTATAATATGAGTTGAATAATTTCTTAATTTTTGTGTTTATAGGTATCTACCATAACCGGAGCACAAAAGAAATATTTAATTTGGATATTTTTGTTTCAGGGTTCAAAATTCAGTCATCTTTAATACAAATGAAAACCGCTGCGATCCAATAACGCACTGTTAATTTGCGATTTCGCGTTGTGAAAAACATATTCGTACATAATGTCCAATTGGTACTTAGCTCTTATTTGGTGCATTTTGACTATAACAATACAAACTACTGTAAGCACCAATAATAGAAATAGCCGCGTGAACACCGACGAAATCACCGAACACGGTTCTAATGATGACGTCACGTACGGCGATAAAATACCGTTTATACGCTACAGCGAGCTAAAAAACTTGATAAAAATGTCGAAATCGGTGTTTTTAAACGGATTCGTAATCGAATTGGACGAATGGTTGTCGCGTGTGAACGACCGGCAAAACGAAATAATGGACAACACGAACTTGCGGAAAATGTACACGTTCATAAATTGCGAATGCGCGGAATACGTCAAGATGGTGACGAGGAATCTGTCGCGTATTTTGGAAACGTATCCGATCGAGCCGATTGGTGCACAAATTGGTGCGGACAGTAAATCGCTTTTACTAAAACTCAAAGCGGAAATATCACTGGCCACGAGTACGGTGTTTGCGATCGGTGACAAATTTCCGGAACTGAAAACGCACGAAACGCATTTTTTGAGAACGCTAATAACGGCGCAGTTGTATTTCGAAAACAAGTTCGGGACAAACGGAGGTTTGGGAGTGCGCTCGGAAAACGAATTGCTCAAGATGCAACGCGTCGTGTTGCAAATAACGAATCTAGTCCGCGCGTTCACCGCGGAATATTGTCATGGCGAAAACGAGAACAAAACCGGAGCAGAGGGCGACGACGGACGACGACCGAGTATGAACGAACGATTGGACGATTTGCACCGTTTTCTCACGGCAGTCGTTCCGACGGACACGGACTCTGCGCCGCAGCACTACTTGTTCACCGCGGACGGTTTTTTGCTAACGCATTGCGTGAGAGATCATTTACGAATTCCCGATCGCGATCTACAAGAATTGTGCCGAGCCGTTTCACAGAGGTCTCGCGTACGACGAGTGTCGACCGCCGACAGTTATAGCAGTACCGATCGCAGCAGGACCGTGTACGAGCTGTACACGTCGATCGCGTACGACGAGGAGTCCGTCTACGAATACATGTCGGCGGTGTACGAGGTCGTTTTGAAATTGCTGTGCGAGGAAACGCGCGAATTATTATTGATGGTGACGAACGATCGCGGCACGTTTAGCCGGGAAAAATGCGAACAAATAATAAGGGAATTACGGTCGTTGAATTTCCCCCAGGAAATGATACAACTATTCGAGTGTTTATTGAAATCGTTGACTCATAGAGTTGCTGGTGACGCGAACGGAGGACGACGCGTAGACGAGGCCGCCGCGTCTTGGATCAAATACAAAATCGAATCTCTTTCGCACGTGCGCTTAGAGTACAAACTGCTGGATTTGAAATTGTCATTGCCGCAATTCGTGGACACTGTTATTCTCGGTGTTGGGTTCAAGCAGTATTGGCGGTCGTTCGACGTGTTTCGCAAAGTGCGGGCGACCAGGTCGCACATGTCGTACGACCCGTCGTTAGATTTGTTCCTGCAACAAAACGGAGTCGCCGGTTTTTCGAACGGACAACACGAAATCAAATGCGACGCGTTGATCAACGTCTATCTCAATTATTTGCAAATCGAAACGACGAACGAGAAACTTACGAATTATTTTACGTGCTTTTTGAAACGGCATCAGAAAAAGACGCTCGAAAGTATCAACAAATGGTTTAAGGACACTCGTAATCGTTATGAGACCGTTTCGGATTCCTTGCTCGACGTTTTGGACAGTTGGAATAAATTCGACTATTTGGAAAACGACAACGATCTTCTGAATATCATCGTGAACGCGATCGTTCATTTGAAAAATGAAATCTATTTCGATATAGATCCGATGAGTTATGTGGACCGACAGTCGGTTTTAACAGGATTAATTAATCGAAGACGAGAGAAATCGAGAAGAAAATCAAACATAATTATGAATTTGCTGGATAATTATCAAATCCGATACTGTAAGGTGATAAGAGATCGTGATTTCATATATGATAATGTATTTGTCTATAAAAATGACGACGAACATTTCGCGCCAATAAATTTCTACGAGAAGAAATACGACGGTAAATCCACGGACAAAAAAAAAAGGAAAACATTTTTGGAACACATGGTGACAACGTTACTGTGCATCGGCGGTAATACTAGTGTATACGAAACGAAAAATCTTCCTCGAAATTTTTATGAAATTTCACAGTGGTCTGCAAAGGAAACGGTTACTGATCTAGGATCGTTCGGAACGGGAATATTTTTTAATTGGCACGGTGATATAAAAAACATGCTAGGCGCGCAAATAGACATTTCCGTAAACATGCTAAACATTCGTGATCTCGTAGAATACCAAAGGCTATATTCGAAATGGATGTTTTTTATGGTTCATGTCACGGCGTCCGTTATCCTCGAAGAGTTATTTGAAAATTCTCAAGCTATCCCGAACAACGTGAAAGATTCAAGTGTCATTAAAATATTTACCAGCCTTGAAAATTTCCTCACGACAAATTATTCAAAACCGCACGAAGAACACGCAACAAATTCTAAATTATTATTTGCATTCTATTCGGTTTTAAACAATGTCGATTTCAAAAACGAAGCCGACAAGTTCAATTCGGAAATATTATTTCCATTATCTAAAATACTCGGAGTCCAACGAGTTAATGATATCAAAATAAAATTAAGCGATATTAGACAGAGCTTTAAGATACTTGACCATATTGACCAGATGGCAGACGTGTTTTCAACAGTATTTTCAAAAATATCGAATTTCATGTATATGATCGACAAGAATTTCATTTTTTTAAAATAGATTTTACAAACCTTTATTTTTTCAGTTCCTGATTATCGATTTGTAATGAACCTATATACTTTGATGTTCATTATTGTTATTTATTTATTTGTACATGTTATTCTTTTCTCATACAAAATATTATAGATTCTATTGATTGAAATGTTATATTTTGATAATAATTTCACATAAAGTACATAACACATAGACATGCATGCAATGTAATATTATAATATTTAACTCCGTCTTGAAATAAACGAGAAATTCTGTACCTAGCTTTTATTTTTTGATTGTTTACAATTTTAAATCAAATCTCAAATCCGTGACTATAGGGGGTCCAGACTCCTGGTTTTCCTTCCTCGCCTTAACTTTCAAAAAGTAACCGAGTTCCGGCAGTGAACCGTTGACATTTTGAACCGATATTATTATTATTATTATTATTATTATTGTAATAAAGGTTATACTTCAAGAAAAATTCTTTTTTAGTTTCAGCCTCTGGTGTGTGTGCTGTGCGTGTATACGGATAATAATAATTATTAATAGGTTATTATTGTGGACGATCCTTTGTCGGTTTGATAATAATATTATAATAACGTTATATAACGTATGTGGCGAATAATTTGTTCGATTAGATAAACGCACACTCAGGGGAGGGACAGAATTATTTATCGCCGCCGTCGCGTGTACGTGTATTATTGTTGTAGAATAAGCCCGAAATGTCTCGCGGCGCCTGTTGTGTACTGTATTGAAAAATAAACACAGAAACGTTAATAATATTATAACAACAAGCCCGTTTGTGTGCAGATGTCACTGGCTCGGACTCACCGTTTTCAGATCGAGGGGAATAACGTAATATATTACATACGGGGTGGTGCGTATACACGTGCGTTTCTTATCTCCTCTGTTTTTTTGAGGGGAGTTTCACCACCTCTCCGCCGCTGTCGTTCTGTAATGGTAACAAACAGCGTCCGGTTCGTTATTGTGTGCACACAATGCACAAATAAGTGATATATGTATAACATACACGTGAGTATAATACGATGACTTATCCCCGTCAACCACATTACCGCCCTCCGCCATAGTTGTGTATAGTAATAATATCAAACGTACATAAATTATATCACACGCGATACTTTATTACAACTAGACCTTCAGATTCGGGGAGGGTGTAAAAATGGTAAATAGCTTTGTCACTCCCGAACTTTGTGATCCCTCCTCAAAGTAAGTATATTTCCAGAATCTTTTAAAAAATATTTTTACAACGCAAAAGGGTTTTAATAACTATATTTTGAATTTTTACATTTTTATATGTATATATATATTTTATTTTTAAAAATAATATAGATATTTGTATTTTTATTTATTTTTATTATTATTACAAGCTATTTATTTTTATATTATTTTTGTTTCAATTGTAATTAAAAATTCGTATTAGTAAACTTTATAACTGCAAAAATTCATTACATCACAAAAGCTTTGGAAAAAAATACTTTGTTATATCGAGGGCATTAAAACCTATTTAAATACCAAAATTTTCGTTTTGGATAAAAATCTAAGATTAGTTAAGTATGCAGTTA
The DNA here is from genome assembly GCA_025469315.1 of Stegophylla sp. TES_Ste_2020. Classification (NCBI taxonomy): domain Eukaryota; kingdom Metazoa; phylum Arthropoda; class Insecta; order Hemiptera; family Aphididae; genus Stegophylla; species Stegophylla sp. TES_Ste_2020. The sequence continues at coordinate 8,313 of JAIPRM010010842.1, forward strand.
ATTTTTTTTTTGATATAAACACGAGGAAAAGAACAATTATTATTCCTTTCAATAATAATTATTAACGAACCGAACCGGTGGCGCTTTAAATGGAAGGAACGTAAACCGCACCGAATTATGTGAAGGAACCGTAACTAGGGAAACGGTGCGTAAAACCGAAACACCGTGTACCTAAAAAACAATAATAATTATTATAATTTTAATAATGAAAACAACGGGCGACGACGGCCGGTAGCAATAAATATCGAGATATTATGTAATATTGTTATCCTCGAGTGTTGCGTTTTATTTTTCCTTCCGATTATTCACGTTTCATATCTCCCGTGACAAAACGTTGTATTTCATTATTATCCCTCCCCGTTATCGGAGTGCACACATTGGATCGTTCGCTAAAAAAGTGAACGCGTTCGCGTGAACGCTCATAATATTCAAATAAAATGAGCGCATTAATATTGTTTATTATTATTATTATTATTATTATTGTTTTTGAGTGTTAGTTTCATTTGGTATACATTTTTCGGTGTATTGCAATATCTGAAAACATCCAGAAAGCTCTTTGGTAAAAAAAATCAATATAAATAATATTATTGTATTGCAATTGAATCATTTATTTCAGTAACCATCCAAACGGCAAAAATAAAATTTTGCATGTGCAAATTCAAAAATATTTTTTTCCACTTCCTTAGTAAGTTTTATTTAGCTAAAATTACACTAATATCTGAAAGAGTAAGTAGGTAGTCAATTATTTTTGATAATTTTAAAAAAATTGTTTTAAATCCACGACACAGTTTTTATTGATTATTTCAAAAAGTGAAAAAGTGGATTTAGGGGGTTTCTGAAATAAGCGATTCAATTTAAGGTAGGAATTATAGATTGGTATACACGGACGTTATACAGCTCATACGCCTCGGTAGATACACGTCATATTTAATTGGTTGAAATTGATTTCCCAGCGCGGATATCAACAAATTTTAAATATTATTGTAGTGAAATGTTTTCAGATGCAAATAATAATCGACTAAATAATAATAGATACCTATCTCGATTATAATGTATAATATACACCATTAAGAAATATCCGCATTATATTTTATTAAACGGACAAAACGAAATTCGTTTTGAAAAATCGAACGGGTTCTTACTCCAAACACTGAGACACGCGTACAACAGACTGCCATTGTGTTCGCACGAAGACAGACTGCTTCGCGCAACTGCTTCTCCGAGACAGTTTTTATCTGTACAACGTGCGTGTATTTCTTTTTTCGCTTATTTATTTTTGTTTTGTTTTTTTTTTCTTTCTCTCTTCTGTTCGTCCTATGGTACAAACCGCCGTCGGTAATAAGCTAATAAACGGCCAACGTTGTCAGACACGAGGTTTATATTATATTGATGGGTAAGGAGAATACCATATAAATATTATATTGTTCGTGTGTGGGCTGTCGCCGTCGATCTCGCCGTACACGCTACGACGACGTTTATAGAAACGGGCGATCACTGCCCGCATATTATTATATACGTGTATGCGATGTGTGTACGACGACGACGACACGAGTGTCGTACAGCTGTTGTGCTGTCGATGCGTCGGCTGCGAGAACGGAATCTCCGAGAGTGTAGGAGAGCGCCGCGTGACGGACAGATGGAAGCAGACGCTGAGTGTGTGCGATTGTATGTGTGTGTGTGTATATATGTGTGTATTTGTGTATATACAACATACACGTATGTGATATATGTGTGCGCGAGTGTGTGTGTGGGTGGGTGTATAAACTACTACTGCTCCTCAACCTCCGAGGGTAAACAAATTATTCCATGACCGAACTCGGTAGTAAACCGTGGTAAACACACACACACACACACACACACACACACACACCTTACCTAACACGTGTCTAAATGCGGCGATGGAGTCTCTTGGCCGCAGAGTGGTTGTGGTTCGTATTACCGCGACACGCATATTATTATACCGCGGTCGATCTATTTTTAAGGTTCACCAAGTGGCGTTACGTCTCGGAGATTTTTAGCACGCTTAATTTTTAATATAGTGTCTTTTTATGCGGATTCTTCGACCATCGGGTCTCGATCCATTCGTCTATTCAGAGATTATATTATCTATTAAGACCGTGCCAACTGTGAAATACGAAAATTATTTGACTTTTTACACGGTTATAATAATGTTTTATTATATTGATTTTACTATACACCATTAGACTTTGATGCGATATTAAGCATAATAATTTACAATATTATTCTGATTTAAGCATTACAAAAACACGCGAATACCCCCCTATATCTGTGTTTTTGTGACGGCTTATGGCCTATTAAAAAGCTTCAGGCATTTAAGAATGATTGTTGTTGGTTTAAAAAAAAAAAAAAATGTTGCTCATATGGCGATAGAATTTGGTACTTGTATTTTGTACTTTTGGTGTTGACTGGGCTCGAAAGCACCGACAGCACGACCGTGGGGAAAACTTTCTTTGGTGAGGGGTGTCCACATACGATGTGTATCGACATAAAGCCGGTAATATTCAAATTTGAGTGTTCGGCGTGATACTATACATAATTGCAATAACAAATAATTCGTTTTTAAAATGCATATTTTTGAGTATTTAATCAGGCTAAATTTATTATTTAAGTAAGCATATAAATACTTATTTTGAGAATTCAAGTGCATATTTGGTAACTTTTAGTCTACAAGGCATCTGTCCTAGTCGCAGTTATTATTTATGTTGTATGAACATTTATGTGATTCTTTTTTTTTTTTTTTTTACTTTTTCATAAAGGGTTCCAGTACCCCTCGACCCACTCCCGTAAATACGCCACTGGCCTTATGACGTTATGGCTTTGTTACACAAGGAACTCGTTCAAAAGCCGTAGTATTTCTTTTATATTTATGTTATGCTGTCTGGAAATATTTTTTTTGTACGTTAACTTATAAGTGCGTGCAACGTTGACACGATTTAAAAAGAAAATATTTACAATACGTTATGTTCATTTTATTTTTTTAGTCGTCAATTCATAACAAAATGATGATGATACATATGCGTATTACATTTTGTCACCCTTAAAACAGCGAATGCTAGGAAAATTATTGTCCCCACCCGAATCCTACGTCGCCAAAACCCCCATAATATACGACTGTCATAATTATTCAGCTAATATGGTTAATACACAGATAATTATCGTTATTATCGGTACCGGTAATAACGATAACAATCACCATGAGGATTTATTTTATACCGCTGGATACTTAATACTTACGAACCTATACGTCCTTATTTGCGTGTATATAGACTGCAGGGGTGGCCAATATGAATATGTTTTATGAACCGCACGGATAAATAAAATTATATTAAGAGCCAAAAAAAGTCTTTTAAATTCATTTTTAGTGTTTGTTATTGAAAACAGATTTCCCATATTGAATCTCATTAAAATAGTTAAGGCAACACACGGAATAGAACTTTTAGAATTTTAGTTTGAAAAGTGTTTGAAAATAATCGTCACTATGTTATAGAATTTTATAAGAATATCTTTATTTTGAAGAACCCAAGCATTAATAACTGTGCACATATTGTGCATAGTTAAAAATTAATTTTTGGAATGACATTTTCTTGTGAATCATTTTAATTGATGACGAAAATAACCAAATCCAAATATTTTTCATGTATAACTAAAGATCATCTTAAGGAATAACTCTGAGTCGATCATACTTCAACGCAACCAGATCAGAAACACATGGGAATAAAAGATATAAAAAATATATATCATCACGACAATAATACATGTTTAACTTTATACTAAAACAGTTATTTCAACTACAATGTCAGTAGAAATTAAAACTTTATACACTTAAAGCCATAATTCAAAATTTAAAATTGTGACGAATAAAAAAAGTAGTATATTATTTGATAAAATTATTATTGTTTTCGAAAATAGAATGATAGCCACATGCAACCGTGACAAGAGCCACAATTTGGCCACCCCTGATATAGAATGTATACGGGTAATTTAATTTGGATCCAGGGTATCGGAAGGTAATTTTCTGGCACGGGATTCCCCTTCGCTATTGAACGGTGATTTTAATTGAATTTGAAATTCGCATTCATTAAGTATGAGCCACGCAATTACATAAAATAAAAGCTATCAAATCGAACGCAGTTCTATCCCTGGATAATTAAGGAACTCGTTTTATTGACGTATAATGGTACTTTACCCTCGTTTTGGATGTTGACTGCATACGGCAATAACATGCCGAATGCCGATTATAATCTGCAGTATTTAATATATAATCAGTCTGATATTATCTTGTAAACTTAAACTTTAATAGAACATTATTGAAAGAACTAAGTAATTATTACCAGGCGTGTGATCGGGATTTTCTCACGGGGTAGAAGAGGGGTAATTAGTGATCATACGTGCATTTATATAAATCCGTACAATGGTATCATAATTTAATGTAACGAGAATTTCTTTTTATGGATGTACAAAAATGGAAGCAATAACAAAAAAAATAAATAAATTCGTAAATAATAATTAGTCATATTATATTTTATTTTTTACTAAATATAAAAATGTACATTCTGTTCCTAATGAATAAGTTTAGGATAAAAGTAAAAACACAAAAACAAAAATTTATCGTAATGTGTCATACACATTTAACAAAAGTAATTTAAAGAAAAGTTAGACTTATGAATGAATAAAAATATAATAATAAATACACAACATCGTTCAACAAAAGTGAATGGAAAGTTTGACAAGTAATTCAAAAATAAAAAGTAAAGTAAAATGAAGCCTAGTATTGAGAAAAAAGCCGGACATACTTCGCACCACTGATATTCTTCGTTCCTCGGGTCAGATACTCTTGGTGGGTGTATAGAATTTTAAAGAAACGATTTATCTTCGAAAATCGTCATTTCTTCAATAAGACAATAAACACACACATCAAGAGTGTGATTGTGACTTTTTACTTTTTAGATTATGACCCAAAAGCAATATACGTCGAGTAACTGTCAATAATTCTAAATAATTGACCTGTTTTTGAAGCCTGAAATAAAATTTCATAATTTTTGGGTATCATATGATTTCACTTACAAACCCTCGTGGTCCGGTT
>JAIPRM010010843.1:0-13415 GCA_025469315.1 Stegophylla sp. TES_Ste_2020
AAATATTTTGCACTTTTTTTCATTATCATGTTTATATTTTATTGAAATTTGAAATTATTTATAGAGTATTCATTAGGTGTATGTGAAAATATGAAAATCAATTTTCGTTTTTTTTTTTTTCTTATATTATTAATTTCCTTCGTTCAGATTCGTTTTATAGAAAAAATGATTTATCGTTTCTTTAAAATTCAATACACCCGTCAAGAGAATCTCACTCGACGTGCAAAGAACACCCCGACGAGCGAAGTACACGCTTTTTTAAATTTGACTTTTAACTTAACCGAGTTAATTCAAAAGTCAATTAACTCGTTAGGGCTTTGTTTAATCGATTCGACTGAGTTAAAAATATGCATTAATACTTGCCCAGCCTCGATTTTTAACGTTTCATTTTTTACCTCTCCGTCGTCGTACGCTGAATATATTTTTCTTATACTATAATTGTATTATTTCGAGTACGTATAAACGAAAAAAAAAAATAAAAATAAACTTCTGTCGAAAAGGAGAAACGAAAAGAAAGAGAAAACAAAAATAATAATATGTCCCCGTACGCGAGTGATGCGGCCTAACCGTTTATCGCGATAAGTCAAAAAGAGCAAAGGGACACGGAGGGGAGAACGTAGTAGTGGTTTGGCCCGGAGGCAAAAGGGCGTACGCGTACGCACGGGCTCAGGGCTTTTACACGAGAGGGACGTATCGAAGTAAATTGGATGGCCTCGCAGGGTACATCGTTATATTAGTACATAGTAATAATATGATAAACATGCGGAGGATCGACCGCGGTGTATATACGTGTACAGTACGAGGGCCCGTCCCGAACAGACGGCATCCCCGTATTGGATATTTGTAATGAGATGCGAGTGATAAGAAGAAGGGACACGTGGGAAGATAAACGTTTGATAAATGTCGATGCACCGTCGCATAATATCACAATAATTCTGAAAACCGCATAAATAAATACGAAATTCGGTGTACGCCACGCGTGGAACACTTTGTGGTCGGAGGATGTCTCAAATAGGATATTATTTTATTAGCCATTCGATTTTAATGATTTAAGAAAACATGGTATGTTATATAAATGTTAAAAACGACTTGAACAAAAATATCCCTCCCTTCAAAAAAAAAAAAAAAGTTAGAAATTTCAATTTTTCTAACACTTTTTTTCACACATTTAATTTTTTCCCCATTCTTTATTCATTAGATAAAAACAAGTAATGTTAATTTAAGGACTTAAAGTAAAGTAAAACAATGATAAAAAAAAGTAAATAGATAAGGAACCTAGACATAATTCGCACCACGGGTATTTTTCACTCTTTGGGTCAGATACTCTTGATGGGTGTGTTGAAAATTGCGACTGTTATCGTTCTTTACATTATTAACTACCTTCGTTCGGAATCGTATTATTGAAGAAATGATTTATAGTATTTGTTTTTTTTTTTTAATCTTACACACCCACCAATAGTATATCTGACTCTAGAAGTGAGGAATACCAATGGTACGAAGTATGTCCGGCTTTTTTTTTTATCATTATTATTAATATTCCTTTTCTAATTTGTTTTATGCCGTCGTAATAAATTGTTGAAAATCATTCAGTTGCCTGAAAATCGTTCCTTAAAAACATAATATACAGAAAAATAACATCATCGAGTATCATACAGGTTCATTTCTATCGTTTAGTTTATAATATTATTCGTACACGAAAACGTGTATCGCCTATTTAAAATCCGAATAATATTTATATACACGAATGCTCATGTTTGTGTTATTATTGTCACTATTATTTTTATTTTATATACATTTTTTTTTTTCCGTGAACCGTTGTGTCGATCTTAATCAGTTAACACACACGGACGTAGTGTAAGCAGCAGCAGTAGTAGTAGTAGTAGTAGTAGTAGTAATAATAGTACTAGTAGTATTAGCATTAGTAGCGCAGTTGTAGCAGAAGTCATTAAACGATATGTAGGTGGAAATTGGGTGTTCCGTTCGTAGGCGTCTTTTAAGCGGCTTAATGATCCGGAGGAGAGTAACTGATGCATATATGATGTTATAATACACACAACTGTCCGGCGTACACGACTAAATTCAATTTTATTTTTTTATTTTTGTACTCTGTGAATAATATTATAATCAGACGTTACACGGGAACGACATGCTTCGGATTCGGCGATAACACGCGAGACTCGGGAAATAAAAACGAAAAAAAAAAAAAAACCTCCACAAGAACACGAGAGAAACATATTATTATTATTATTATTATAGTGCTGCGTTATAGTGCTGTACAAAGTATAACGGCGTCGTTGTAACGTTTTACCAACAAACAGTATAAATCGTTCGTTTATTTTTGTACAATATGAGCGAAGCGAAGAAGCTAGTGGTGGTAGTGTGGTATATACAATGATTAGGTTATGATTAGGGCCAAAGTTTGTAAACGTTTGCATATTTGTATTGATTGGTCCAAAAAATATCTAATTCGCACCAGAATATCATGTGTCACGTGACTTATATAACTAGGGCCAGGATTTCAATACGAAATACATATAATTTTGTGTGATTTTAGGAAATGATTTCCAACTACACAATTTGTTTCATGTGATAGAGACCTCTAAAATGTACGATTCAGTGGCGGCGCAAAGTTTTTTTTTTTTTACTCAAATCACCATGACTAAAAATTATCCTCTGACCACCCATTGGGCGCAATTAGGTTTAAAAAATTACATTTTTTTTTTAGAGTTCATGAACCTGTAGAGGCTCTATCCCCTTCCTTTCTAATAGGTTCATAACGCTAATAATAAACCTATGTGAATATTATTTCGCTTTTCACTTCTAACGTAATGTTATTCAGACAACATGAACTTGAACATCCATCCACCCCCTGAAATAATTATGAATCACGTGATTCAAATGAAACACCCTTCGTGCCGCCACTAATTTGATTTCAAAAAGAACTTTATCGATTCACTGTATAATATGCATAAGTACACTGGTGCCGAGTGAGCGAGCTTATAATCGTGAGCGGTGAATTTCGAAATATGTGATCAATCGAAACGCAGTTATGTGACGTCCCGGAACCGCCGCTGCTTGGCACTACGATTAGTGGATCTTCCGGTCCGTAAAACGTGAAAAATCGAATAGCGCGTATAAGGTTACACGTTTTTTTTTTCTTTTTACTCTGTTAAAGACTAGTCGGTCGCTGTGACCAGTATGTCGAGTCGCTTGACATTATATATTTTTGTGTTACCCCGAAAAATAGAAAACAGTTTCTACTCGAACGTGTGCGCCACTACATTATTATGTTATGTATATAAATAATGTATTATGTATTATAGGCGGACTACGGTGAATAAACATATATTTATGTTATTATTTATTTATGTTAATGACAGACATTATAATATTATTCTCTTTCTCGTACAGTCGTAAAACATAAATATTCAATTTTTCTCCGCGAATTCGGAAAATTTCCTTTCTCACAGGCGAGTGTAATATATCATACGCGTATAATATGTGCGCGTCGTAATTAACTGGGCGGCGGCCGAAATGGCAAACCGAACTTGTGTCGTGAACGGGCAGTAAAACGCGTTTTTTACGATAATTAAACTCAGTATGGGTGTCCGAGTCGAATAAAAAAAACGGTTTATGTCGAATTTATCACTTTGCGCTCCTCTTCCTTCTCCTTCTCCTCCTCCTCATCGACCAGCTGACCCCCGATGAACCACTGCTGGCCCTTGAATTGTCCTATTATGTACTACGACTCGGTGTGTGTCCGCGATTCGTATAAAAATCTCTAGAATGGCACTCGATGCAGCTACAAACTGCTGAGAAAACAAAGTTGACAACTATTCTCAAAACCTAATTCTCGGAAAACGAAAGAAAACTCACTGTTACGTTATGTGTTTAGAGAAAACAACGGTAATAGGGGATGGGGGTTAGCTGACCAACCGTAGTTGCTTTAAATTCAGTGAAATTAGTTTTGATTTGGTCTGAAGTAATTTTCTCTACGAATAACGAACGGGGGAAAAGAAAAGAAAAACTGTGAACTAAAATGTATGATTGGTGGTTAAAATTAAAATAGAAAAAAGCCAGACATACTTTGCACCACGGGTATTCTTTGTTCTGCGGGTCAGATAATCTTGGTGGTTGTGTTGAATTTTAAAGAAATGATAAATCATTTCTTCAGCAATACGATTCTGAGCGAAATATGTCAATTATATAAAGGACAATAACAGGTCGTCATTTTCAACATACTCACCAAGAATACATGACCACAGGAGCGAAGAATACCTATGGTGCGAAGTATGTCCGACTTCCTTGTCTATACTTTACTTTATATCCTCGTGTTCTGCTCTACTTCAATTTATTTTACTTCATTTACTTTTAGAATTCTGGATTTTTATAGGGTAGAGCGAGCAATTTCCAAAAAAAAAATAATAATCTTTTATAATGTGGCATTTTTCTTCTTCATAACCTGTTTTTTATAATTTATATATAAATGAATTAAAATTATAAATATATTTCATTTAAAACAATTCTTTTTTTAGACGGTGGGGGTGCCTAAAAATTATTTGGAGGTCTTAGCTCCCCAACCATCACCTAGTTACGCCTATGCACATTACCCGGGTAATGTGTACATCAGGAATGTCAAACACGCGTCCCGCGGTCCAAGATTTATTTAAATATTATTTAGAATCACAACTAAGTTAAAAATAAGCAAATTCGATGATTTTTGATAGGAAAAAAAGGATTTTAAGAGCTCCGCGGCCCGCATGGTATTATATTCAATTATTTTGGCCCATTTGATGTTTTGAGTTTAACATGCCTGGTGTGCATTTTCGTACTCCACCCGTAACACACACATACACATAAACAATTTTATCTTTTCTCCTCACGCTTTAATATAACAATAAATAATTCAATGAATAAAATTGGAATCTCTCGTAAATTATTATTAAAAAGTGTGTTCACTTTTCGGGTGGCTTCAACAAGTTCGGCTACCGAGAATTGTTTTTCAAAATTTTATAATCTTCCCGTTCCGGTTTATTATTATTGCGCAGCTACTGTGTGCAACGTCACGTGTCGACCGTTCGATCCTCGCGGGGTCTTTAAGACACAGGATAAAAACGTTCTGAATTCGGAGTACGCCTCTCGGCCCGGGTTCTGCCGTCCGATAAATAAACTGCACGCTGAATTATTGCCAACCGGTTCTCGTGACGACGAATAATAGTAATATAATTAGACGTTTTATTATTACGATTATAATGTAATATTATTATTATTTCTATACGGCGCGTCACACGAACGTTTTCTCCGGTTAAAACGCCATCGATCATCGAAGACCCCCGGAAACGGTTGTTTTCCCAATACGTATTTAAAACAAGCGAAGATATATTATTATTATTATTATAATAAACCGGTCTTCGAGAGTATTTTGTGTGTGTGTGTGTTTTTTTTTTTTTTTTTGAAAATAATAAAAATAAATATTTACTGTCTTTTTTTTTCTCGGCGACACGGACCGTATAATATACATTACAAACGACCAGTTGCCGCCAATATGTCATGTATTATTAGGATTTCATTAAATGGGGGAAGGGGCATGTGTATTGACCAAAAAAACACGATAAACTTATTTTATGTAAGCGGTTTTTTTTTTTTTTTTTTTTTATTGAGCTATTTCAAACATGTACTTGAAAATCATTGTCTAAGATCATCCGAAAAAAGTAAAGTATATAGTGAAATAAAATTAAAGTAAAGTATAGACAAAAAATTTGAATTACCATCGCACCACGGGTATTTTCCGCTCCACTGATCTACATACTCTTAGTAGAATTTTAAAGAAACGATAAATCAATTCTTCAATATTACAATATTCTGAACGAAGGAAATTAATAATATAAAGAACAGTAATAGTTGTCGTTTACAACTCACACACTTAGAGTATCTGACCCGAGGAGCGAAGAATACCCGTGGTACGAAGTATGTCCAGATTTTTTGTTTATAATTTATTTATCATTGCTTTTTTACATTCACACGAGTCTTTTGTCAAATTTTGCTGTAGTTTAGATCTCATTAGATCACTAGTTCCTCCGCTTTGCTCAGAATCTAAAATATGCATTTTACATTAAAATCCAGGCCCTAATAATAATTATCACCGTAATACATTGCTTAATTTTTAAATGTATAACATTTTTTTTTTTTCAGGACTTTGTTGGGGTAGAACCACCCTTAAAGCGTACCCGCGCTTAAACTTAAGATATAAAACTGCGCGTGTTCTTGCGCCGGATCCATTTCGACTGCCGAATCGAGAATTTGAACTTTTCGTCTCACGTCCGTCATTCGTTTTACTGTAGGCATCTACGAAAAGACAAAAATAATCCATCCGAAAATATTTCGGCACAAAAGTAACTAAGCCGTCGGCTGTATTTCGGCCGACAATATTTCATAGCTGACAGACATTTTATTCGAACCACAAAATATCATATTGTCCGATTGTAATTTTTTTTTTCGGGACCGTATTGCACAAGTAAAAATTTAATATTTCAGTCGACGTGTCGGGGAGAACTTTTTCGAAAATGGCAATGGTGGACACGGTGGCGGTGAAAATGTCTATCGCATGCCAAAAAAACTTCATCGTCAATTATCTCGAATCGAACTTTTTGAACATAGTACTGGTGTAGTTCTTCCAATCACTGATTAAATTGTACGTTTTATTTTTTTGTTACCTAGTTTTTAGCCATAATTAAAAAGGATAAAACAAATGAAAAAAATAAATGAATATGGACGTTTCTTTCATTCGGACGGAAGAAAAATCGTCCGACACGAAGCTGGTCGTGAAGCCGATTCGTGTCGCGTTTTATTGCACTCGACTAAAACGGTTTTTGTTATTTTCTCGACTTTCGCCCAGTTGTTAAATAAATATGATATCGTATTACCGCCCCGATATAAGGGGTTTTTTTTTTTTTCGTTGTATTCGCTTTTGTTTTTGTCTCGACACACGCATTTCGGACAAATATGTGAAAATCGTTTGTACGTTCCAATTTTGTTTCTCTCGAAAATAACAAGACTACAATGTACGATATTATTGCGACCAACAGTGGAAGTCTAAACGCGAATAAACGATTTGGCGGCAAACGCACGAAATTACCTGGTGCACGACGTGTCAATACCGAACGTACGACAAGCTTTTTACAAAAAAAAAAAAATCAACAGTTAATGGTTTTGCACCACGGGCGTTCATCACTCTACTGTGGCGACCCTCTTGGTGGGCGTGTTAAATTATAAAAAATAAACGACGAATAATTTCTCTCGTTTAATATAGTTCCTAGCTTTTAAATTGATCGTACGAAATTTAACCACGGAAATGTCCATATCCATTTCATTAATCGTTAGTACGACCAATTTAAGTAAATTTAACAACGTGTAGAAAAAATTACTACAAAAAAATGAAGAATACATATAAAAGTTATATGAGGTTTTAACTGAAAGTAGTAGTGTTTTATGAAAAAATCTGTTTTATTCAGATTCTGACTTTAAATGATTAGAGAGTAAATTAAAATAAAGCAAAATAAGTAAAGTATACACAAGAAATATCCAGATATGCTCCACACCATAGGTATTTCTTCGATTCTTGGGTTAGATACTCTTGGTGAATGTGTTGAACTTCAAAGAAACAATAAATTATTTCTTCAATAATACTGTTCTAAGCATTGTATGTGCACCCACCAAGAGTATCAGACACACATTTTTATTTATTTATTTTTGAGGGGAGGGGGTATAACCCGTAATAACCTACTGATTTCGACCGTCCGACGATGGTAGACGACGAACACGGAGAGAGAACTTTATATAATGCCGCGCCAGAGCGATCAAATGCTAATATTTTACCGGCGTCCGCCCGAATAATTGTTTATGCTAATTAAATCCAGTGACAATACTCGTATTACGAATCCATATAATACGGTTTCCGGGATCAGTATATAAATATATATATATATATATATAACGTCACAATGGCCATGCCTTGACAACCCTTTCGCAATAATGAATCGGAATTATATCGGCTGTACATAATTACACATAATTATAATATATTATACAGTACTGGGAAGAGCGATTTCGCGAGCTTGTCCGTACGTCTCGATACGTGTATATCCGAACACATCGGGCAGCATACAGGATGACGCCACCACCTGACCTGAAACGTTACAATACAATATTTGTATTTTATTATTATTGTTCTTGTCAATGACAGTTGACGTGATTTATTTATATTTCATTAATCCCCGCACATCGAGCATAATGTTATGTAGGTGAGTACGAATTATTTGACTTGTATTGTGTAATAAAAGCCGGATATACTTCGCACCACGGATATTGTTCACTCCTAGGTTAGATACACTTTGTGGGTGTGTAAAATTTTTAAGAAACGATAAATTATTTTTTCGACAAGACGATTCTGAAGTTAACAATAATATATAGAACAATATAATAGTTGTCATTTTCACCACACTCACTAAGAGTATCTGACCTGAAGAACGAAGAATATCCGTGGTGCGAAGTATGTCCGGTTTTCTTGTCTATACTTTATTTTACTTTTTTTTGTCTAATAAATAAAGGGGGAAAAAATTTGACGGGGAAAAAAATTTCCAAACATTTTTTTTTCACATTTTCAAAATTGTTTTGAGTCAAAATATTTCATATATTATTGTCTATCTATGTTTAAATTTGCATAAAGTTTGGATTAAAAAATCCGAGTCTTTTTTATCAAATTTTGGGAAGTTTAAAATAAATAAATAAATAAATAATTGAAGAATTGAGAAATTCAAAAAAATTATCTATCTAAAGTACCAAATAGAGGCGATCGAAACTTTTGGACAAGTATATCTATGTGAAAAAGTGTTTACAGGAAAAAAAAATAATCATCATTGTTAAAACAATAGTTTCTTCATTTGGTTTAAAATCTAAAATGTTTTCATGCTAAATGCTTTCAAGATTGATTTCCAAAAGCTGTATCGATGACGATGTCGACGAAATTACGTTGTAGATAAAGAAGATATTACCTGTTTACAATACACTACACGTTCAGTAACAAAGGAAATTAATATATTCGAAAAAATTTTCCTTCTTATGAGAAATGTTCTTTGAAAATATTGTGCAAAAGGAATAATGTCGGAAAACATAACGGGAAAACTGAAAAGGGGCCAAGCCCGCTCTTGCTCCTCGTCTATTTGGCCGATATTGCCAAAAAAAAAAATATATATATATAAATATATAGTCGCTATAAAAGCGACGAATTGAAAACCGATATAAAATATTATATTTTATTTTGTGTGCGTAAAAAGTTTAGAACAATATATTATATCATTCGAGACCAATGTCGTATTATAAAACAATTTTCTGTCGCGAAATTCGCTGGCTTAAAGTCAACAAGCAATATGAGCAATACAAAAGGGTTTCTTTTTTTATTTAATTTTCACTCGTATTTTTCCTTTTGAATATTATCTCAAAAGCGGCAATGGACTGTACACGAAACAGCACTTAAATAAAACAATTATAATGCATTTAATTATATTAATTATAATTTATATACTAATTATAATAGATACAATATTAAATATGTACTTTGTAATTCGAGTAACTTTATTAATATCGGGGATACATTATTTTGAGCAAAATATTATGTAAATATTGTTATAAAATGTAATGTTTGTTGATATCACTGAACGGGTAAATCATTACACTTGAGAAATTTCACAAAGCGCTTTGAATAGTGGAATTTATATTTAAGAAGGAAAAGTTGTTTTATCAGAAGCAGCGAGTCCTTTGTTTTGTATACAATACATATTGCATTTCCTTCTCGGAAAATATATTTGCAAGTATATATACGAGACGATAGATTGAATTTTTCTCGTTTATTTCTTTTTTTGACCCAAACAAAAATGCAATAAAATTCCGAATGGACACATTGAAAAAAAGAATGTCTTATTTTCTGTTGACTCAAAAAAAATAAATAAATAAATAAATACCTTCCGACCACTAATAAAAGGTATAATATCTCAATACTGATTGATAAAAAAAAAAAAAAAAAAATCGAACTTTTCACAATAATTTCAACGCAACGTGTCTCGTTTTATTGCACTAAACCTTAAACATAACGATTTTTCATTTTAAGTGCGACAGCGTTTTTATTCGACCGTACATATTCTATATAAATAGGTTTTTGACTTTATAAATTATTTACCGACACATATGATATTGATTAAAACTCGAGCAACGACGGTTTTGAAACGATAAAAATAAGATATAAAGCTATATTATTATGTTACTTCTCAACGGTTAAAACGAAATATTAAAATTAATTATTCATCGAGATCGACGATACAGCGATATAACGTCAATATATTATTGTAACGGTCATTTAAATGTATTTCGTTCATTGTGATTTATCGTGGTTTTTTTTCACGTTTCGCACTATTACCCAGTGTTATATATATATATATATATATATATATATATATTGTTATAAATTACAGTAAGGGGTACGTTTATTATTATTCCAGCGTTGCACTGTGAATTATTAACAATTCATAAGCGATGTGGTACCTATGTAATATAATATTATTGACTTCTGGGTTATCATATCATTACAATCAGTGGAAGAAGTGACTCCGATTACTAGTAGTGATGGGTATATTCCCTGAATTTCAAAGAGAATTAATAATAAATTCCCAAATACAATCAAAGGTATATAAGGAAATTTTTACTTTTAGTTAAAATTTAATTTCATAGAGAATATTCCTAGCCATTTAATTCAATTATTTCTAATTTAAACATAAATCATCTTCTATAAAAACATTAGAAAATTTAAAATTCACTAATTTTTTTTACAACATATTATTATTTTGATAAACAAACGTCCAATGAAATGTCTTATTTATGGATAAAATGCATGTTATTCCGTAAAAATCAATATGGTTAAAAAAAATCAACAGATCTCTCGTTTCACCCAGAATATAAACACAAGACAAAAATATTCTTTTATCTCTTTTAAATAAACAATTAAACGTAAAACAAAAGATAAACGAATAAATGGAAAAACAGAAAACGTGAACGATTATTATTTAATATTATGAAAACAAAATCTCGGTTTTAAGTATTTTCACGTATTTAAGCTATCGATAAAATTAACCCTCGAATCGTTTATAATGTTTAAAGTATAATTTGAATAGCATTTAAATATTTCATAACAATAAACTTTAAGTTTTAATAAACACTATAATAATGAGTTATAACGCATTTAATTAAGGAAATATAGAAACTGAGAAAAAATGTCATTTAAGAGCGATCATTATTTTCCTTTTTCAGATAAAATGAGTTTCTCCTCCGATTCAACCACCTGCTTGCGATGTCACATTATCCCTTTCCCTCCTCCCACACCGTATACCATTGTAGTATATTTTGTAGATTTCAATCCTCTTCAAAAAAATTCACCATACGATATGCTTGATCGAACTGAAAATATTGTTAACAAACAAAACGATTTTCGACATTCAACATCGTTACATCTTATTGTACGCACACGATTTGACTTTTTACTCAGTGAGATAAAATTAATTTTTTTTACGCGTCTCGAAAACATTTTGGAATAAAAATAAGAAAATAAATAATAATTCAGGCGCACGCTTTGATCATAATATATTATACGCTTTCCAGTACATGTTTGATCAGCTTCAAATGTGTTATTTGGCGACGAGTCCCCCCGAACCCCACGGCCACATAGTCTCCACGTGGAATCTCCGGGTGTAGTGTATAATAATAATAATAATTATGATATTTTAGTTCGTCGCACGTTGGAAATCACTCGTTTTGACGAGTTGCGCAGTGTGCCAGGACACGGTCGTTTGATAACATCATAAGGAGCACGTGAATAAACACGAGCAGTGCACACCGTCGTGGTTTACCGAAAACACCCAAGTGAAATAATAATAATAATAACGTAAGTCATGTGTCGTCGTCGTCGTCGTAATCGTTTTGATGTTGTAAAAATAGAGGCATCGCGATAATTGAAGCCGTGACGACAGCGCGTCATTAGTGCGGACGTCACGGACGGATTAAAATAAATCAAGAAAAAACCGTTTGAAAAACAAAACGGGCGCAATACATTTTGAAAAAGTGAAGCGCACTAAGGAAAAAAATATGAATATATTACATTATGATATTATTACGTATACCGTGCATTCGATCCACGCGAGGGGGGTTGCAGGGCATGGGAGGGAGTGAACCTCCCCGTATAAATTTCGAAAAATTATTGTATTATTTAGAACCAATACGAAATAATTGATTTATAACAGCTAAGCCCGGCAATAAAGTAACTTTAATAATATAACCCTAAGCAGAAATATACAATAGTGTAAAGTCCATTCTTATATTCATGTTGGGGTGTGGACATTTATATATATTTAAAATCATACAAAATATATATATATATTATATATGAATAAAAATTATAAATAAATAATAAATGTTAAAAAAATTAAAAATTTAATAATTTTTCTAAAAAATGTCATCACGTTATAACATTTCATTTTTACAGATTAGCCAGAGATTAAATTTTTAACTAACGACCATTTTTTTATATTAGATTCTGAATGAAGTGAAGAAGCTAGTGTTTTTACAATGATGTTTATTTTTATTATTTTTTTTTCTTTTTATTTTTTTCTGTGTACAACTTTTCGTATAGAAATACTTGTCCAAAAGTTTCGATCAATAACTTTTTGAAACCGGATTTGGCTCTAGATTGTACTTTAAAGAGGTCATTTTTTGAATTTCTCAATTCTTCAATTTTTTTTTTTTTGGAAAAAACTACCCAAAATTTGACAAAAATTACTCGGAAACCATCATTTTTTGATCCGATTTTTATGAAAATTTAAACATAGATAGAAAATCATATAAAAAAGATTTTGGCGCAAGAATATTTTGAAAATGTGAAAAAAATTTTGGACATTTTTTGAAAAATTTTTTTTTTCTTATATTATTAACTTCCTTCGTTCAGAATTGTTTTACTGAAGAAATGATTTATCGTTTCTTTAAAATTTAATACGTCCGTCAAGAGAACACCACCCGTCGTGCGAAGTACACCCATCGTGCGAAGTATGTCCGGCTTTTTTTATATTATTAATTTTTTTTTTCATCACTTTGAACCACTTCTCTTCCTCCCTTGAAAATAAATCCTGTGCACTCGGACCTGTCATTCTTGCCAAATATTTTGAAAATTTCGAGAAATAAGTAATAAAAAGCAGGGCATAATATATTTCGTACTATGGGTGTTCTTCGTTCATTTGGTGGGATTTTGTAGGAATGTTAAATTTCAACGAAACGATTAATAATTTCTTCAATCAAACGATTTTGAGTGGAGCTTCAGTTTA
>JAIPRM010010845.1:0-13414 GCA_025469315.1 Stegophylla sp. TES_Ste_2020
TTACAAATTCTTACTTTAAACGGTTAGAAAATCAAAAGTTAATTGAGTTAAGATATTCTAGTTTATTTTTCGGATTAATTAAACATATATTATGTGAGTAAGTTTATGTTACATTTTTAACTAATAATATCAAGATTGAAGAATTTTATTAGATAAAACCTTACAAAACATAAGTTTATTCCAAAATTCTGTAATTATCCAAAAAATGGTCAGATTTTGATGAAAATTTGTGAAAATTTTAAGTTATTAGTTCAAAATTTTTTCGAAGTTATGATGAAATTAATAAAATCGATTTTATGAAAATCTTATTTACAGCATAATTTGCTGATTTTACTAAATTTTTCAATAGGTTCTCCTCGTTTTTAAAAAATTATTGAGAATTTTGAAAAATGACCTCTCTAAATACCACTTGGGTGTGATTTTTGATCTACGCAATTATTAGATGGTTTAATCTTTTACTGTAATGTTTATATAAATTTATGTACGTACTCACCATATAATTTGATAATTTGTTCTCTAACATATAGGTAATTAATTAATAGATATACAAATACAAAAAATTATCATCGATGATATTTCGGAGGGGGTCCGGGCCCCATGGACCCCTCCCCTGGCTACGTGCCTAAAAATACAGATACCTATTGGCTATTTTATAATATTCTTCTAATGAATTACACGAATAATTATCCGTATAATTTTATTTGTACGAGGAATTTTAATTTCAAATAATCAAAATACATTTTAGATAATTTACCGGCTTTTTGAAAGATTGGTGGAAATAATTCGTTAAAATTTGGCTCAAATTTTTCAGTTTTTTTTATAATACTTTTAGCGTAAACAACAGCAGATGAAAGATCACGTTTTTGACTTTACTTTTACTTAATGTAACAATGTTAAAATGAAACTTAAAAGATTTACACAGACAAGTAATGAAATAACAAAACAATTTTTTTCTACAACTGCCAAAAGTGAACAAGCCTTTGCTGAATTTGCACGATATATTTCTTGTATATTTTGCAGATTAACTATAATTGTTTCAAAAAGTTCAACAAAATTATTTGCTGCTTAGTGCCGTTCTATAAAGCGTGTTTCACGTAAACCTACTAAACGTGGTTTATGCAATATGTTCTGAAATGGCTTTTCTAAGAGTTTTTCCGGGAAAAACATTATTCCTAAATAAATTAATAATATCCTTCCAAGACAATTTCTAACACTTTTTGTGGAAAAAGCCGAAGATAAAGCAAGATTTAATCGATGGGATGCACAATGGACAAAAACTGCTTTTGATGCACCATCATAACCTTGCCTAAAAAGTTTATTAAATCCAAACTTAATTTTTTGCTTTCTTTTAAAATTATTCGAGTTAAATTTTGCCCAGTGAGATCATATACTGGTAAAAAACATAAAAAGTCTTCACGGAGCTGATTATTTTGATCTATATAACGGGCTTACATAAAATGTTGCTTTGTACCAGATGCATCTAAAGTTTCACGACAAAAGATTGAAAAGCAATCTGCTTTATTTATTTTGGTTACAATATTTTTTCGTATAAGTTGAGCACAAATTTTTTTTATTTTATTTTGAATGAAAGGGCTTTTATAAGTAGAGTATTTATTACTGTTTATTAAATGATTTTTTAAATTTTCATCACCAAAATTTGCTCTATTGCTAAATAAAGCACGAAATTTACCGTTTTTTTTTTTGGTGGTTTTTCTAAATTTAATGGGTCACTGTCATCAAACTCCTGTTCAACACAAAACATAATTGTTTCTATTATTGGTATTGATGCCGCTCTATTTTCTTCACATTGTTGCTTTCTATGCGAATTCAACTGTATAGCAATATCAGGCATTTTTCCAGTATCTACTTTACGAAAATTATCAGCAGTTAAGGTATAAAATCAATGATAATCACTTTTTGAATGTGATGTAAACTTCTCGATTGGAGCTTTCTATTTAATGAATGACTTACATACTAGATATCCAATTTTTTTGATTATAACCTTTGCCGACATAATCATTTCCTAACAAAACACATTATTTACAAAAGACCCCATCCATTTCTGTAGAATACGCCAACCCTTCCCACTTTTCCAACCAATTGTATTGAAATTTTAGTTTCTTTCTATTAAATTCTCGACCAGGAGAAGTACGAGATGTGATAAAAAAAGTAACGAGAATTTTTAAAATTATCAATATGTTTTTATTTATTCATTAATATTAATATGGTCTCCTTCAAAGTACATCCCACCTGATTCAGTAAACTTTTGCAAACGTTTTTTCCATTTTTTAAAACACTTGTGGTATGCACTTTTACGTATGGTCTTTAATTCAGCTAGCGATTTTTCTTTTATCTTCTGTATGGTTGAAAATCGTTGTCCTTTCATAGTGATTTTTATTTTTGGGAACAAGATGAAATCACATGGAGATTAGTCAGGAGAATACGGTGGTTGCAGCAAGAGGACAGTTTGGTTTTTAGCTAAAAATTCACGAATTAAAAGAGAAGTGTGGACCAGTGCGTTATCGTGATGTAAAAACCACAAGTTGTTTGTCCACAATTCTGGTCGTTTTTTTCGAATTGACTCCCGCAAAAGACGCATAACTTCTTGTAATACTCTTTATTTACTGTACGACCCAGTGGTAAGAACTCATGATGAACTTATAATGCCATTATAATAAAAAAAAAAACTGTAAGGAGAATTTTAACTTTTGATCGAACCGGCCGGGCTTTTTTTGGTCTTGATTCTCCTGAAAGGGTCCATTGAGACGATTAAACTTTCATTTCAATATCATAGTCATACACCCATGTTTCATCTTTCGTTATAATGCATTTAAACATTTCTAAATCGTCGATGATTTCAGTTAACATTTGTTCTGAGATATTTTTACGATTTTGTTTTTATTCAAAATTTAACAATTTTAGGACAAATTTAGCTGATACTCGTTTAAAGCCCATAATGTCCGTAAAAATTGATTTACATGAGCCATATGACATATTAACTTCTTCTGAAATTTCTTTTATAGTAATTCAACGATTGTGAGCAAAATTTCCTTAATTTTTGACACATTTTTATCAAAGATTGATGTGCTAGGACGCTCGGTTCTTATGTCATCAACATCTTCACGGCTTTCTTTAAAACGTTTATATCATTTATAGACTCTAGGTGTCGATATAGAAAATTCGCCAAAAGCTTTTTTTTAACATTTGCACTACTTCACTACACTTCATTTAATTTTTTACACAAAACTTAATATAAATTCGTTAGTCCTTCATTATTAAAATACGAAAATCGCACAAAATTCCAGTACAGATCAACAACGCGTGCCCGTCAATCACAAACTAATTGTCTGATTAGGTTACACCATTAAATTTATATTAAGAACCTTATCGACGATAAGATAACCAAAATTGGAAAGCTTAAAATACATTTTACATGCGCTACACAAAAATTCTCGTTACTTTTTGATCACACCTAGTGTATACTTAGGTGGAATAAATAAAACATTACTTTGAAATACGTGTTGATTTAACAGCGCATCAGTAAGTAGAAGGTTTTTTTGGCGCAGGTTAATAGCGTATAAGTGCTATGTCTAGTAACGTCGGTTTGTTGGGAAGTAAGTCGGGGTAGTAGTGTAGTAGGTAACGCAGTAGTCGTATTATTGTGTGTAGTCGAAGAGGGTTCTACCGGCAGCGTTGGTTGAGTTAGAGTACCATAGGGGGTGTTTAGAGTTAAAGTCACCTATCGACAGTTGCCATTCGGCACTGTATGTCTAAGTCATTGGTCGTCAGTGTGACATGTAAACCACTGCTACCAGCGATTTGTATTAGGACGATATGATCGAGTTGTATTAGGACGGAAGGGGATTGGATAGAAGTATTAAAAGACATAGGTTGGACAATGCGTCGGTTGATGTGAACGGCCGTTCCTCCGTGCGCGGGCGTGCCGGTGAACGGGTGTCAGGTCGTTTCGATAAGTAATGAAATTTTGGATGTGGAGTTTAGTGGAAGGAGAGAGTCTGGTTTCGTTGAGTAAAATTATGTCAATGTTTTATTGAAGTACGAGTCCACGTAGTTCGTTGAGTTTGTACGTGATGCCGTTGGAGTTCCAGAAAAGGAGTTTAAGTCATGCATTTTGGGCGTTTAAGATTGAGAAGAGGTTTTGGATAGTGAATTGGATTAACCGAGTAATGCGATAGGCGTTATCTAACGATGGGTGAGGTTCGGGGTGTGACAGCGGCCGATGGCGACCAGACGATAATATGTGACCGCCCAAACTTTGCCCTCCATATCGCTGTTACATAGATATACGTCCTGTATTAAGAGAAAGCGTGACCAGTTGATTTTTTTTTTTTGTCTTGGTTTTTCTCATTTCACTACCCAGAACTAGCATAAAGAAGCTTCGTTTCAAAAATTTATTATACTAAATACTCACTTGTAGATTCACTGATATCATGACAGATTTGTGTGTGTATTCCTGTAGTTGAATGACAACTACAGTTACCTTGTCCACTTCCACCTGCCAGAACATCTTCATTGCTTACTACTGAGTCTTCCGGGGATTTGGATACTTCATTCAACTCATTCGTTTCACTTATCTCAGAAGAATCTAATTCTCTGTTCTTCTTTCGAATTTTAATAGATGACTTTAAAATAAATAAATACGAATATATTAAAATTATTTTAGTAAAAGAATAAAAAAATAAAAAAAACCTTTGAATTTGTATACTTAAAGTAAAAGTAATTATGAGTTATGTACCTTATCTTTGCTTCCTTTCTTCTGTGTCCATTCCGAAAACATAGAAAAAAAACATTTTGGTTTTATTTTATTCAAGGATTCAAGACATTTTCCACTTCTGTTTAGCTGGCTCATATTATTTACCTGTAATGAAAATCGTCTATGTGGCAATTTCTTTCCACCTTTTCGTTTAGATATATGAGGATTTTTCTTACATATACTTTTATCTCGTAATATGCCCACTTGTACATATACACGATTGAGTTCTTCCTAAAAATAAAAATAATTTAAAAATTTAAAAAATGCAATAAACTTTGTTTTCTACGGTGGAAAATACATTATTTACAAGATGCTATCTAAATAACCCGGCTTTACCCGTGTGTAAAGTATTCGTTAGGCTAGTGAAATAAACTATGCTCGCAATAATAATTTAGATTCTGAACGCAGTGAAGAAACGTATGATTTTATAATGATTTATAATGATGTTTATTTTTTATTCACTTTCTGTGAACACTTCTACGTATATAGAACTATATATATTATAACTATATACTTGTCCAAAATTTTCAATCAGTATCTCTATAGAACCTGAATCACACACAGATGGTACTTTAGAGAGGTAATTTTTCCAATTTTTTATTACTTTATTTCAAAAACGCAGTAAATCTGTCGAAAAATTGACAAAAAATGGCAAAATATGCAATTATTATCGGAATTTCCGTAAAATTGAAAATTGAAAATTCAACATAACTTAAAAAATAATGCAGTTAGAAACTAGAAACTTTCACCAACTACTAAAAATGGCCACGAGAACATTTTTTATACATTTTTAAAAGATTCGATCAATTTTGAGTTAAGTTCAACATTTTGAAAATTTCGGAAATGTCTCAATTTTTGTTAGTTTTTATGAAATAAATTTTTTTATTTTTGATATTAAGACTTGAGAATTTTATATGATCTCACTGACATATATGTCTAATTGACTTGAAAAAATCTCAAAAATTGTTAGTCAATTTTTTTTTTTTCATACCCGTTTGATGTTAGAATTTTGACAAAATTCATTAGTTTCACCTAAAATTACTAACTTAAACGTAAATAAAAAAAAATTGGCCCAACTGATTTTTTTGAAATTTGGTGCCTAGATAGAGAATTTTATTGTAAATATTTCAATGTAATAAAATTTTGAGTGAGCAAAAAATTAATTATTTTACAAGGGTTTGATGAAAAAAAAAAAGTCGGAGAAAGTACGGACAAAATTTAGTTATTATAATATAATATTTCTAATTAACACTCAAAAGGTTGGTAAGTAATATTTTCCCGCCATCTTATGTATTTTTCGACGCTCAATACGATGGTGTGGTTTAAAATCCACGTGCATCAATAATTTACTAAATACCTTATTCCATTTTGAAAATTTAATATTTTCGGTTATGATACTATATACCTACTATTTTCGATTCATCGTTCAACGATATTAGTGTGGCGAAATGGGATGACAATACCCTTTTCACGCGATGATACTGGGTTCGAATTAAACCGAGTATTCTGAATATTTTGAATTTTTTTTAACCGAGACTGACAATAAAAATATGTTACGGTGTATAAATGTTGATTTACGATAATTAGAGCCACTTTATTTTATTTTATTTTAGTATGATGCTAATATTTTGTAGTAAATTAAAATTATTTAAGTAGTATTCATTGGAGTGTTTGTGAGTATATGAAAATCAATTTTCGTTTTTCATAAATGTTTCATGTAACAAAATAATTTATAGTTCAACATTTAAGTTCAATTCTTCAAAACTCATAATTTTTATTGTGTATTAAGTTTCATTCAGAATCAATTTATTGAAGAAATGATTTATCGTTTCTTTAAAATTCAATTTACCCGTCAAGGGGATACTCTTAACGGGTGAAGAACACCCTGACGAACAAATGGCACACTTTTTTTTTTAATGATATTTGAATATTATTTTTTAGTATACACATTTATATTTTTAGAATATTAAAATATAGGTATTTTGACAATTAATCTTCATGATTAATAATAATAAGTCTCGTAATTAATCTTCTTGATCTAAATTAATATTCTATACGCACATCATTATTATAATTTTTAAAATGTATAAATAATTTTGTAATGCGTTATAGCTGATAATATGTAATTAATTAAAATATTTACCCTTATTTCTTCTATAGACATTTTGGAGATATCTATATCCTTTACGTCTACTTCAAAAAAATCAGGTTTTAATGTCTCAGCAAGTTCTTGATTCATGGAAGAGTTTCTAAGTTCAGCGTTCAATTTTTTTTGATACCATACCTAATAACGATAAATGTTATTATTAATAATAGTGAAGTCATTTAATAATGTTTATATGCCAAATTTTTAAAATCTATATTTTGTGAACAGATAACTAGAGTAAAATTTTCTCTTATTCAGTTTTAACAACCTATTTATAATGTGTTTTTATTTTTATAATTTTGATAATTTGAATGACAATGATAATAAAATAAATCTACCATTACCTAGTTTGTTGCCGCTGTAATATTCATTGTAACAAATAAGTTACATACTTATCCAAAAAAAGTTTTTGTTTAATTTATTATAATAATTTTTACATTATCACATAAATATTGGAAGAATATTGCGGCCAACGATATTCGAAAATTCGTTCATTATTCGTATCAGGGCCGTATTTATGCACAGGCTGTACCCTATGGGCCCGCACCATATTGAAAAATAAATAAATCTAAAAAATACTTAATATTTTATTTTAAATGAAGTGAAGAAATTATAATGTTTTGATACTGTGGTGCTGTCAATAGTCGATGCAATTTTTTTTTCGTAGACCAATTTCAAGAATCATAAAAATAGATTAGTAATACTGAATAAAATGGATTAATATGAATAAATATATTTGCATTAATTTGTATTATTGTCGAAAAATGGTCAAGTCAAATATATCACACGTAACAAGCTATTTTTAAATTTTTAGCGATGGAAATGGATTAAAAGGCGGCAAACATCTGCGTCTGTCCTAAACTTTAAGATATTCCAAATAAAGAAAAATATAATATAAGTATAGGTTTAACTGATCGATACGCAAATATTGTGACGAGTGGTTGCATAGTAGCTAATAATAATGTTAGTAGGTAATCAGGAAAGCTCACGACATTGTTGAGACGATGACATGGTTTTCTTTTAATTGTCTTTTGGTTTTAAATATTTTTCTGTGTACCTGTATGGCTGTAATTACGTATAATGGACCGCCATAAAATACAAACAAATCGTCACAAAAAGAATCAGGAATTTAATGGCGGATGTGCTAAACGAAATTTTCTCATTTTTTTTTTTTTTGATTTCATCCCTAGATCTCTTTTCAGTAGAGCCCACAATAGGCGCAAATAGGATGAAAAATTTGGGGAGATGGCTAATAGTTTTTTATTCATCTTGATAAGTATAGTCGTATAAAATATTTTCTGAAGTATTTAATGTATATGATGTATCTATTTTACCTACACTTATTTATCGTACATCTATAAAATGAAAATGTATTTAAGGGTGAAGGATTATATTAAAAAAAAAATTGAAATATAATTTGTATTTCAACATAAATTAATAACACATTGAAAAATATTGTATTTATTAGTAATTTTACTATTAATAATTGATTCATATAGTATTATATAATATCATATAGTACCTAATATAAAGTAATATTCTGTGTAACACCATAAATATTTTTATATATACCTACTCAAATATAATAAAAAAAATTTTTATTTTTTTTTTGGGGGGGGGGGCTGAAAGCAATTTTTTGGGGGGTTGATAAGCCTTCTAGTCACTATCTATTTGCGCTAACGATGCTTGCGTCACGGGTCCAGCCTAGGTATTGTCTTCGAGTTGCGGTCGCAATAAACGAATGCGGTCAACAATAATTAAATTGTGTAAGAAAAATTTTTGGATTGACTTTTCTCCCTCCAGATGAAGTGGGAAATGTTTTTGGAATTAATCGCTAAACAACCTATTGTTTCAAGAGTTACTGAATTTAATGACTATTTGGTCGACAATTATATTAACAACAATGCTACTTTTCCGACCACACTCTGGGCAGCGTTGAGCAATTATGTTTGGTGAACAAATAATGGTAGTGAAGCTTTCAATTCTAAATTTAAAACTGAGAACCGATTGTCTCATCCCAACATACATGCATTTTTACAGTGTGTAAAAAATATTCAAATTGATATATATATTTAATATACTCTAACTATAAGTTTTTTAAATTATTATGATCTGTAAATGTAACTATACATTTTTATTTTAAATGTAACCGTAGCATAATCATAATATAATATATAACTATCAGTATTGAACACATAATAGTTATATATTCTGACCGCAACTAGGACTTTGTTTTTTACCTTTTTTGATCCCGACCGCAACTCGGATTTTTTTTTTATACCTGTTTTGATCCCGACCGCAACTTGGTATCAACCCCAGTCTAGGGGTCGAAAATTTCTAAATACGGCTCTGATTCGTATCTCACATTCTACTCGTGAAAGAAAAAACAGACAGTAAATAAAGCTCCAAACATCACTAAAGAACCTTAAATTTTAGCATTTTAGTAGTGGGTGGGGGTTGAAAGTTTAAATTTTCAAAATGCACAACTATAACATTAACTCAATTTATATACCTACACAACTTCAACACCATATAAGTGTTCATAGCTCTACAAATCATGAAGTTTCAACATAAAAATTTTAAATGTGAACATTAAATGTTCAAACTTTCAAAGACACATTCTGGACACCAGCTCAATTTATATATAAAATGCCAACTTCATAGTCCCATAAAAAGGGTCTGTAGAAGCTTTAAAAATCCGTTTTCCGGTTTATCCTCACCTAATTGTTCTAGGAAACTGAATTTTAGAAATGTGGATTAAAATTACCTATATAAGGAACTGCTACATTATTTTTAATATTTTGAATCCCCTCACTACCCCTCAAATTTGAGACATACTGATTACTGATATTTTGATGGAAATTTCATATTTCAATATTTTGTTTAAATTTCCAATAACTAAAGAAAATTCACAAAAATTCTACATTCTAAGAGATCTTAGATTCAAATCCGGTACCATTGGGCCAATATGTCTTGTCTTCCTATTACTAGACTATAAAATATCACGATAGACGAACAAACCCAATATTAATAATATAAAATAAATCTAATTATAATATACCCTTAATAGTCGATTAAAATAAAATTATAAAATGTACAATGTTAAAAGTAACATCAGTTTATTTATGTATAGAGAATACCTATGAGATGTTTTTTTTTTTTATAAATATATTTGAGGTGAGTCAATATAATTTTTTCCGATAAATAAACACGATAATGTGTCGATTTAAAACCAGTATCCAAACAGAAATTTAAAACCAAAACCTATGAGCCGATTTTGAAAATAACCGAAATATCGGTTGAAAACACATGAAATTAAGAACGTTTTTTTATAGTTCAAAGATATTAGACGTTTTTCTCAATTGATATCGTTTTTTTTTTTTTAACTGATATTCGATATTCCGATATCCATAATGGCGGCTCAAGCTAATACTCACTTTCAAAATATTCTACCCTTTCATTTTATTTTATTCATGTTTATTTATTTTTTTTTTTAAGGTTCTATTAAGTACATATTATTTGAATATGTAAGATAAAGTATTTTGTTTGATAATTTATAGTTTAAATAAAATTAAAATTCTAATTGTATCAATATTACT
The DNA here is from genome assembly GCA_025469315.1 of Stegophylla sp. TES_Ste_2020. NCBI lineage: Eukaryota > Metazoa > Arthropoda > Insecta > Hemiptera > Aphididae > Stegophylla > Stegophylla sp. TES_Ste_2020. The sequence goes on from JAIPRM010010845.1 coordinate 10,520, forward strand.
ACAACAGGAAATTTATTCTCCCAAACGCATATTTTCTGTTGTGCGATAGAAATACTGAAACAATGTATACGGATGTACATGTATAACGTCTCTAAACAAAAAATAAATTGCACATAAGTGTAAATCGTTATTATGTAATACAGTTTATCCTTCATTTTTTTACGACTTCAGCACAAGAAAGACAAGTCGACAAGAAAGTGTATAATTATATAACTATCTAAACACAACACTGATGCCATTAGACGTCCATATACTTAATTAAAAAATATGAACATATGGAATCCAGTACCCACTAAACACATAATTTATACTAAATAAAAGTACCTTGGGTACGAATATGAGCAACAGTGTGAGATTGTTTGTCAACAAACCACGTAAAAAGGCAGCTATGAAGGGTGCGTCCTCGTGAAATGGTACGGGATAGATTGTACGGGCGCTGTTGTAGATTGAACTGAACGTTAACTCTGCTGTAATTGCGTAGAATAAGAAGCGCCTCTCGTCAAACAGCACACGGGCATTACGTGCTGAATGCCCGTAGTAAAAGCCCAAAACCAAAATCATTATTTCACCTGTAGATAAAAGAACACACATGTTTGATATAATTATGGCACATGCACAGAATAACATTGTTTGATTTATACTTTAACGCATTTTTCTAGAGGGAAGGGAACACCAGTATTCGAATTGGAAAAATAGAAAAACCATTTGTCATGTTTATAAAATGACGATGCATTTAAAAATTAAGAATATGGTAATAAAACAATCAAGTATTTGAAATAGGTATTGTACATCTCTATTGAACACAGTATACTAGCATAGATATGTTAGACATTATTAAAATATAGCTGATTTCCTTCAGGTAAATTCATATGTTAAAAATCTAAAACAGGTAACATTCCACCGAAGAGTATCTATTTATCAAAACTTAAAACGTTGGAATCTTAAACTCTACTTTTACCATTGCATTTTTAAACTGTCAAATTAAACCATTCATATCATTTTGAGTCAAATTTTACCTGCAAAATTGTCAACATATGTTATAGTGTGTTTACGAAGAAAAAACTGTATTTAAAAAGGCCACAGAATATATTAGTTCATGTGTAGCACTTAACACTAATTCTAGGAAGGCCAGTGGAATCATTTGAGGGGAAGGGATCAGGGTGTGCGATTGCACCCCTTACTTTTAAAATAGTTCCGATTGGCCAGGTGAAATAATACACTATTTTTTTATGCAATTCAAATTACACAGTTTTTATGTATTTATAATACTGTTATTAGCTTATTTTACTGGCCCATTTCATGGGTCTATAAACAAATATCAAACTATCAATTAATTGAGTAAACAATAAATTCATCATACTGAACCACATTAAATTATAAATTTATTAATGACTCTTCATAACACGGACTGTAGTTACAGTTTAAATTTAAATCGTATTCGTGTCATGTAAAAAGCTGTTATGGATTATATAAGTTTCACTCTATAAATAGTATAAATAATATAATTCTTTTATAACTTTTAAAAATTTAGAAAAATAACCACTTTAAAGTACCACATAGAGCTAATTTCTTGTCTAAAAATTTGCTGGTTGACTTATTTTGTTAAGTTTGAATTTACGAAATAAAGGAATAAAAAAAAATTTGTACTTCGCACCTGGGTGTCTTCTTCGCATTTGGGGTGGGATACTTTTACAAGTGTATTAAATTTTAAAGAAACGACAAATCATTTCTTGAATAAAACGATTCTGAGCAGAGCTTCATCTAATACACAGTAATAATAATCAGTTTTGAAGCATTGAACTTAAATATTGAATTAAAATTTATTTTAGTTAAAGTAAAAAAAAACAAAATGGCCAATTTTTTTTTCACATTTTTTAAATTTTCTTACACCAAAATATATATTTCTCATATTATTGTCTATTTATGTTTAAATTTTCATAAAGTTTGGATAAAAAATTGATGGTCTCCGAGTCTTTTTTGTCAAATTTCGGATAGTTTTCCCTGTGCAGCGCGCTTCTCTCGAGGTTCAAGTATCTGGTAGGGGAGGCGCGATGTAAATATTTATCAAAATTTTCAATGACTTGACAAAAGTAATTTCGTGAAATGTATTCTAAAAGAAATCAAACAGTATAAATTGATGTAGAAAAAAACCATTAAATTTTATAACTATACAAAATAAATACAAATAATTGAAATTTCATCTGATTCTTTACGATACGAATGAAATTTTCTTCATAATAACTTTAGGGATTTTTGTTCTAAATAAGATAAGATTATCTAGGAGTTAGTTACAAACCTTGATGGGTTATATAAATGTGTACCATTTGTGACTCGCTGATTTCGCTTTCCATTGTGTGGAGAAGAACTGTTTGCGTATTAAAATAAAAATGTCAGTACACACTAGACGAGGAAAAAGAAATATCAAAATTCTGAGGAGCTGTTAATAACTTATTTTATTTTGTATAATCCATGGAACCTTGAGAAAAAATGATCAATTTTAGGGAGGCGTGAATAAAAATAGTTAGGGAACCGCTGAACTAGAGGCAAATTTTGTTTCAAAAAGTTGCTGAACCAGACTTTTAGACTATTAGATCTATACGAAAAAAGCCGGACACACTTCGCACAACACTTGGGTGTTCTTCACATGACGGGTGGGATTCTCTTAATGGGTGTATTGAATTTTAAAGAAACGATAAATAATTTCTTCAATAAAACGATTCTGAACAAAGGAAGTTAATAATATAAAAATAAATGAAAAAAAAAATGTTAGAAAAATATCCAAAATTTTTTTTTTACATTTTCAAAATTTTCTTGCGCCAAAACCTTTCTTATATGATTTTCTATCTATGTTTAAATTTTCATATAGTTCGGATCAAGAAATTACGGTTTCCTAGT
>JAIPRM010010846.1:2532-13413 GCA_025469315.1 Stegophylla sp. TES_Ste_2020
CAATAGCCAGTTAATTTATAAACATATTTAAAAATATGTACTACTGACGATCACGGATCGGCGGCGGCCATGCGTGCGCTACCACTACCGCCGATCCGTGATCGGCAGCGGCAGTGAACGTGTTAATGAGTATTATTATTGTTTCAAAAAATTTCAACTAGCATTCACTATTTTTATATCAGTAAACAATATTGATCTTGACTACATTTATGCCATGATATAAAATAAAGTAGGATAATATATTGTTTAAAAAGGATTATTATATTTTCATGATAACAGAGCAAACATAGTAGTACATATGTCACTTATTTAATCCAGTATTACTGATAGATCACATATTAAACAAATACCCGTGTTTTAAATTACTATAAAAAGCAGTTTAAATAATCTGTTATATTATAAGATATTATTGATTTATTTAATTTATAATTAGTATTCTAAAACTAATGATTAATGTCTTTTTTTTTTTTTTTTAGGAAAGAGGCCGAAAGCTGTGATTGCCTTCAAGGTTTCCAATTGACACATTCTTTGGGAGGTGGTACCGGTTCTGGTATGGGAACTTTGTTGATTTCCAAAATCCGTGAAGAATACCCAGATAGAATTATGAACACATATTCAGTTGTACCATCACCAAAAGTATCAGACACTGTTGTAGAACCATACAACGCTACCCTATCAGTTCACCAGCTGGTTGAAAATACAGATGAAACTTACTGTATTGACAATGAAGCTTTGTATGACATTTGCTTCCGTACACTAAAACTTACAACACCTACATATGGTGACTTAAACCATTTGGTTTCCCTAACCATGTCTGGAGTGACCACTTGTCTCAGGTTCCCTGGTCAGTTGAATGCTGATCTCCGTAAACTCGCTGTCAACATGGTTCCTTTCCCCAGGTTACATTTCTTCATGCCTGGTTTTGCTCCTCTTACATCACGTGGAAGCCAACAATACAGGGCTCTCACTGTACCTGAACTTACCCAACAAATGTTTGATGCCAAAAATATGATGGCTGCATGTGATCCACGACATGGACGTTACCTTACAGTAGCTGCTGTGTTCAGAGGCCGTATGTCCATGAAGGAAGTTGATGAACAGATGTTGAACATCCAGAACAAAAATTCGAGCTACTTCGTTGAATGGATTCCCAACAATGTAAAGACTGCAGTGTGTGATATTCCTCCAAGAGGTCTTAAAATGTCTGCCACTTTCATTGGTAACTCCACAGCCATTCAAGAATTATTCAAGAGAATTAGCGAACAGTTCACTGCTATGTTCAGGCGTAAGGCTTTCTTACATTGGTACACTGGTGAAGGTATGGATGAGATGGAATTCACTGAAGCCGAATCTAATATGAATGATCTTGTATCTGAATACCAACAATACCAAGAAGCTACCGCTGATGAGGAAGCTGAATTTGACGAGGAACAGGAACAAGAAGTTGATGAAAACTAGATTTTTTTATAATTAGCTTTAAAATTTAATTTTTATTACTTTTTATTCAAAACAAAAATTCTGTATATTAATCCAATTTTTTTTATACTTATTGCTTTTTCATTCCATGATGAAGCATTTCCCTACTAAATGAAACACTGCTTTTTAATTATTATAATTGATCAATATAGCTTTACAAAATTAAAAATTGAAATTATTATTTTCAAGCACATTTTTTTTTGTACTTCATCATAATCATATTTTTTTTATCCTTTTATTACTATTGTTTTAAGTTAAAATCATTTTGATGCAGGACATAGGACTAATTTTTATATGTAACGTATTGTGGCATTATAATTTATAATGCTTCTTGACTTGAAATATATTTCATGTTAGTAACTAAAAAAAAACTATTTGATACTTTATTTTATCCGATAAATGTTACATTGGCATACAATACTATTCTCTTTAAGTGAATTATAATACTTGTATTTCTTGAAGATCTAAAACAGTTTTTTGAATAATAATTTTATGGTTAATTTGAATGTAAGCTCAGCCAGTTGAAATTAATAAAATATGTAAACAAAGCAATTGAGATGATATAACCAACCTCACAGAAATTAATAATTTAACATATTTTATAAAAAAAACTAATAGGTATCATGACATCTATATGTTTCAGCCTATGATGTATGCCACTCTGTATAATCTTATATTTATTTATATTATATACTTGTGTATTAATTTAGTAAACAATAAGAATAGGTGCAATTCATGTGCACAGTCCATTAAATCAGAAAACATTTCATATCTGTTTAGTTTATTGTGATATAGGTCATATAGTTCAATATTCCTAGGGATTTATCTTTACATTTTGTGAAAGATAAATATTTTATTGATTTATGACAGAAAAAGTGTTGAAAGATTTTTAAGTGTAGTATTCAAAATAAGAATTACGTATTTAGGTATAGGAATTATGTTTTACTTATTTTGTCGCTGCTAATTTTACTTATATGTATAAACAAATTTTAGTTCTTAGAATTCCATTATTCATTTTCTGTCAACAATGTATGGTAACAGTTATATATGTAATATGTATGGCTTATTAGAAACTTAAATATTTTTTTGGGAGAAACTAAAATACACAAAAAAAATCAATAAATCTTGAAAATATGCATTTATGAAATTAAAGTTCTTCTTAAATTTGAGATAAAAAGTATCAACATTAAATTCAAATATTACTAGATAAATTTATAACCAAGTAGGTTGGTTTTTTCTACTAATTCTCAAATAAATATGCAAATGTATTAAGTCCTGAGCCTTGTATTATATTTTACAAAGGTCTATCATAACAATATTGAAGAGTTTGAAAAAAAGTTTATAAGTACCTAGTAAAGTAATATTTGTTTTAACAATAATGATTAATTCAACGAACCAAATCCTGTGGTATGGTCATCTTAAGCCAGTTACTATTATTGCATTTTATTTTTTAACTTTGATCTAACCGAAAATTAACTTTCATTTTGAAATTTTCTATAAAATGCTTAGTATGAATAAGCTAAAATAATATAAACTATAATAATTATTAAATCGAAGATATCTATGTGGAGAGATATGTAGAATAATACTCATTGCCGTGGCTCACCTTTAAGCAAACAAATATAGAGACATACATACATAATTATAGTAAAAAATTGTGCCAACTTTTGTTTGCTCCAAGTCAAATCTGGATTTGTTATGAACCACATAATCCGTGGTACCACTAAACATTTATGGATTAATGTTTTGATAAGTTATATGTTTATGTCTCATAATTATTAAAAATTGAAGTATATCTAGGTATTGATGTATAAGATTTACTTCCAAGTATTTAGGCATAGATCCAGAAGAAAATTTTAGAGGGGGTGATATTGTTATAAAATAAAATATTTACAAAACTTATACAATAACAAAAAGCCGGACACACTTTGCATCACGGATATTCTTCGCTCCTTGGGTCAGATACTTTTGATGGGTGTGTAGGATTTTAAAGAAAAGATAAATCATATCTTCATTAAGACGATTCTGACTGAAGGAAGTTAATATAAAGAATAAAAAAATAGTCTTCATTTTTAACATATCCACCAAGGGTATCTGACCCGGAGAGCGAAGAATATCCGTGGTGCGAAGTATGTCCAGCTTTTTTGACTATACTTTTCTTTACTTAACTTTTTTTTTATCAAATATGTAAAGGAAAAAAATTAAATAGTAGAAAAATGTTTAAAAATTTTTTTTCACCGTTTCAAAATTTTCTTGCGCTTAAATGTTTCTCATATTATTGTCTTATCTATGTTTAAATTTTCATAAAGTTTCGATCAAAAAATGATGATTTCCGAGTTTTTTTGGTCAAATTTTAGATAGTTTTTTTCCAAAAAATTGAAGAATTGAGAAATTCAAAAAATGACCAATCTAAAGTACCAACTAGAAGCAAATCTAGTTTCAATAAGTTGTAGAACAAAATTTTTGGATAAGTGTATCTATAGAAAAAAGTGTTTACATAAAAAAATAAACATCATAGTAAAAACACTTGCTTCATTATTTTGTTCAGAATCTAAAATATTCATTAATATTACTATTTATACTATTTAGTATATTTAATGGTTTTAAAATAAATAAAAAAATTGAAATTAATTTACATTATTCTAAATAAGATGCAATATTTTAATAAATTTTTAAAATGATGTAATTCAAAATACTAATTATTATACAATATACTACTAACTGTAGTATGTATATACAGACAACAAATTATAATACCTACTGTATGCAGTAGGTATCATAATTTGTTTTAATAATTCCATGTACTTGAGTAATCTCAGGTCTGGCACTAAGGGAGTGCTAGATATGCCATCGCACAAGGTTCCGCACTTTACTAGGTCCTGCACAATATTTAATTTTTATACAAATTATGTTCTTAGCTTAAATTTAATTTTTGTAAACAAGTATCTGTGATTTATATCAATCATATGAGAGCATTGGTACATAACTGATCATCTCTAGCTGTATTATTGGTTCTAATTATTCAAATTTTAACATTTTTCAGCTAATTGTATTGGTATTTTATTAACTACAATCTCAAAATGTAATACTTAAATCATTTACAATTCTAATTATTTTTAAAAACCATAAAATCTAGTGTTACATTTTTTGTGGGTTATTAATACTTGAATTGTAACAAAGTTTATATTTTCAAGTAAAAATAATGCTAAAATTTTGGTAATAAGTGTATTACATATTTTAATTCTTAACCTAGTTTTAATTATATAATATCGAATGATTATCCACAAGATTTTCTATTTATATTGTCAATTCCAACTTTTAAAAATTTTGGGTCTATTCATGTGGTTTTATTATAATTTTATTTAGAACTTCAGGTTGAAGCTGTCAACTGTATTATGAGGATTTTAAAAATCTTAATTTATAAAAGGCTATTTTTATTTGAAAAGTGAAAATTCATAGCAAGTTTAAAGTACCTATATAACATTCAATTAATAATAGGTACAATGCAGTTATAATTTAGATTATTTAAATAAAAATTATAATTTATAAACAATTTAATATTTAATATATACCTATTTCAATTTGAATTGTTTAGAGACTCTTTTATTTACACAAATACCTTCAATAAAAGTATTAAATACAATAAAATTTTAATATATTTTATTTAATAAATATGGATAAAATGTAAATTCAAAGCTCATGCATTTGTTTTTGTATTTCTAAAAATAATTGTATTAAAATCCATTAACGTAAACTGTAAAGCATTATAAGGATTGCAACACCTAGAGAAGTTGCCAAAAATTATTCACAAAAATTACCGTTATTTTATTATGTATTTGTTAACATCAAATTAAATTTTAAAAGCTGGATTTACTTTGCACCATGGGTATTATTCACTTCACAGGTGTAACCTGGTGAATGTATTAAATTTTAAAGTAATGATAAATAATTTCTTCAATAAAACAATTCTAAGTGGAACTTTTGTTTATTTTTTTATATTTTCCTACAAAAGCTACACAGAGGCTAAAAATTTAAAAATTGAGAAGAGGAAAAATATGTTAAGAAGAAATTTGTATGCACAAAAATGTAAAAAAAAAGTTTTGTATATTTAAGATTTTCTTTCGCCAAATTATTTTGCAAGTTAAAGTAAAAAAAAAACTTAGTGTGTTTTTGTAAAATTTTGTGTAATTTTCCCATAAATTAAAAAAAAAATAATTTAGAATTTAGAACCTCTCTAACATAACATTTAGAGCTGAATTCTGATTCAATAAATCACTGCTCGACTTCTGGACTAGTATTTCTAGAAGTAAATGTGTACACAAAAAAGAAAAAACAGAATCTGATACAGATAGAGTTTAATTAAATAAGAGATCCCTTAATTTGATTTTGCACAAGGCACCGCAAATTCTAGCACCAGCCCTGGGTAATCTCATTGTGTTCTCTGATGAGCCACCAATCATCATTGATATTTAACTTATAAATTATGAATTTAAATATATAGCACAATTACAATTTTGAATTGCCATCTCAACTTTAAACACTAATTATTCCATGGAATGAAAAATGTAAACTTATTCACATTATTATTCTAAATAATAATAACAATATTACAATATTATGAAAATATACAATAATTTAGTATTTACTTTTATATATTGTATAAATGCAAGTACCCATCAAATAGAGCAAAAAATGGACAAGAGAAAAATTTAAAAACTATACATATTTTAAAATAACTTTAAAGACCGAAGTCTGGGGAGGAGGTTGTGACCTCTATGACTTCTTCCCTGAATCTGCTTCTGCATGTATCTATACTTCAGACTCCTTGGCCCAATATTTATGGTTTGTATAGCTATGTTTTTTGAAAGCATACATACAGTGCCTTATGTTTTTATTGATTATATTTAGTATCAGCAGAATGTGTGAATCGGTATAAAAATAACCGATGAAGATGCTACTTAAAATTCACTCTTGGTTAGGCTCACAGAATTGATACTCATAAACCGGATATAAATGTAATTATCGTTCCGCTTTCGAAAACCTGGAACATATGATTGAAGAAATTACTAGAACACAGTCGTTGTGTTTTATTTTTTATTTTCGAATAAATAAAGTAGATAAAGCAGTAAATAAGTAATGATGGAAAAATATAAGAAAACTTATCTTCAATACGTAGTCTTTTCCCTGGAGATTAAATTTAGTGTTGTTGATCCTGAACATAATCACGGGTAAATCATTAATCGTAGACTTCAGTAAACGTTTGATTATAAATTGTCATTCCGTTTAACTAAATTGAATTAAAAACAATTCTATTGAGAGACAATATTTTTATAAATAAAAGTCAACTAATTGTAACTGTATCAATAGACTCGAAGCACAATATCTCATTCCACATCACTTCAAATATTGTTCCGTTCTTTGTATTTGTACTTGATTTTCTCGAATTGTGTATATTATGACTTACTGAAAAAAAGAAACAAATATATATATACTTATTTTATTAAAATATGACCATTTCGGATTATAACTGCAAAATGAACGAGAAAAAAGTATTTTACTGCATGCTTTATTGGAGGAACTACAAGGTTTCGCTATGATCCAGAGGTCTGATGTAACTGTTGTAAACATCACTTTGAAAGTTTGTGGCGGATTCCCAATATCGATTTGTCCATAGTAAGAAAGTAATAATATAAAAGTGTGTACTTCGCTCGTCGGGGTGTTCTTCACACGTCAGGTGAGTTACTCTTGACGGATGTATTGAATTTTAAAGAAACGATAAATAATTTCTTCAATAAAACGATTCTGAACGAAGGAAGTTAATAATATAAATATAAAATAGTAGGTTAGATAAGTTTAACAAATAACTACTGTTATTTGATAGTGTTGGGTGAGTAGTATATTTTATATAATTTTTTTCGAGTCAAGGCGAATTGTAACGTTGAGTAGCAGAGTAGGTACCCGAATATAGTGTGTTTGCGTTGCCGAATTTGGCATAACAGTTGAACTCTATGATAACATAGAGTCATGTTCTTAGATAATAATATAATATACTATTATATGTAACTGTATAGTATACTGATCTAAGGCATAGATTAGTATAAAGCATGGTTTAAGACACGATTAAAGATATATCTTTAATCGTGGTTTAAGATAAACAGGCTAAGAAACGCAGCTGTAATTATTGAGGCTCTATTCGGCCAATCCTCCGAACCCAGTGAGAATGGTACCTAGCGCCCCATGCGGTAATATCTAACTTTATTTTTATTTTTCCATGATACTTTTTGAATTTTGCCATGTATTTTAACTTACCCGGTAAATAATATAACATTTAAAGATGATAATATTATGTAATGTTTTTATTTTCATTGTTGATGTTATAATAATTATGTACCTGTTTATGTAATATGTTTCCAAAATCCCAATATAATATTATAAATAACCTAGGATAACTAACATGAAAGAATTAATTGAAAAATTAATGTTCTGCCAAATTGCCATGTGTCTACTAATTCTGTCTAAATAAGTATAACAAATTACAAAACTTTTTCTTTTTTTACATAAATACATTAATAACAATTATAATACGGATAATATAAAACATTTATTAATACATAATACCTAACTGGGTACAAGTTTTGAAAGTTTTTTTTTAGCTCTATTTATTTTATTCAATTTTTGATTTTCTATGTATGTAAATTGCCTTATACGCATTGTTATATACATAGTAAAAATATCTGTGATCATTTCATATTAATGAATTGAACATGAAAATGTCAGAGTTGTTACATGAAGAAAAAATGCATTATAAGTATTTTCAAACACATCACCAGTATTTGCATGTTTACAAAATAATTTACTAAAAAGTAAAACTGAAAAATCAGTGCAAAAGTAGAAAAGGTACTTCTTAATGAGGTAATTATCTGTATTCCCAATATCCCAATTCCCAGTAATGCAAATTCGCAGGCACAGAGTAATAATAAATTCGCGGGTAAATGTTCAAAGATAACATTGATAAATAGTATCGTTTTTGGCCGCAAGGTCGCAAACCATCAGCTGCTTTTATCTTAGAACCTTTGGGATCATTTACTGTAGTTACTTTTAATGTGTAGTTTCGTAACCTGTTTATCTTAAACCATGGTATACAGTATTATTATCTATTTCTGTGTACAGTATAGATGGGCAACACAATGTTAAAAATAATGATATTGGAAACAGCACTCCTGGTGTTTGGTATATGTACTATAAGCGCCTAGGGGTACTCTAACTACTTAATTCAGGGAACCCAATTTTTTTTTTTACTTTTGAGGAATGATAAGAAATATTATGATAAAAATAATAAAAAAACATAAATTGTTGAACACAATATTTAAATTTTATTTTTTCAACAATAAAAGCAATTAACAGTACATTAAAATATAATAGTACAATATTTTACAATACAAGTGTAATAATATGTTTGTAGTAAAAATATTATAATAGGTAAATAAATTCAGTCTTAGCATTCTAATAAAATTTATTAAACAAAATACATTATTATGAGTTATAGCTAATATGTATTAAACAATATTTTAATATTTAAGAAGTTGAGCAATTTCAAGCAAGTAACTATAAAGTACACAACATAAAAACTTAATAATACAGAGTTAGGCATTAATGTTTTGGCAATTTTTTTTTTACCTTTGAAATATAACATCTATGTTTTATATTATATAACATAGATGTTATCATAGAGTTCAGTGGGCGTAACATAAACATGGCGGTCCGTGTAATCCTTAGATAATATACTAGTATACACGGACTAAGATAGTATGGACTGGAAACGACAATGATTTCACCGGATCGCTTGCGGTACTCGTAGTGTAGTACCCGTAGGAAAAGAGCGTCATCTACGTTCGTATTTTGAACTATTAAAATATATGGAACTTGTCTTCTTACTTCTTTCATGAATATAGGTGGCGCTCTTTTCCTACGGGTACTATTTCCTCCCCGGCAACGTTGCTCCCTGCCCGGCTCCCTGCCACTCGCCAACGTGTTCGTTTCCAGTCCATACTATCTTAGTCCGTGCTAATATATTATCTAAGATATGATCTAATGGTAAGTGTCCACTTGAGATTAAATCTCGAGAAAAAGTCTCCAGATTGATCTCGGGGTGTTGTCCATTTGAGATCACTTTCAGTCTCGTGATAGGTTTGTGACACTCAAAAGTGACATTAGTTTCGAGACCAAGACAATTTCGTGCCGACTAGTGTGTTACCACACTCTTGTTTGTGACTTGATCTATATCACATATCAAGCACATGTGTTTGTTTAACAAAATTGTTTTACAAAATGGATTCGCGTCAGGCCCTAGCTTTTATAATTGCACACAAAATTATACAAAAACGGAAGATAAAAGAAAAAATAAATAAGAAATGTTGGGTTAGGAAATGGGTGTACCGTCGAATCGATTTGGGAGCCGCTTCAAGTGTCGTAATCGAGTTGCGGTTATAGGATGCACAGCAGTCGTACACTCATTTTAAATAAATACATTTAATTTAATTTAAATAAATAAATAATAATTATGAATTATTATTAAATATTTTCATCGATTAAAATGTATATATGAATGTGAACGTGTTTTCAGCTTTTCAAACACTGTCAGAAAACTGGAGACTAGATCTCAAGAGCAGGAATGAACATGTCCACTTGCGACACATGCAGTCTCGACGACAAGTAACGACTAAGTCTCAGAGACAAGTCTTGTCTCTGAGAGTACTCTCAAGCTCATATACATTTGTGATTTTAGTCTCAAGACTGCTTTCGAAACTATTTAATCTCAAATGGACACTTACTATAAGGTGTAATCCCATTGAACTCTATAATAGTATAATATATTATCATATAGAGTTCAATGTGTTCATAATATGATCTGAGGTGTAATCTGTGATAACTGATAAGGCGTTGCGAGAAATGTATTTGAGCAACAGTTAAAAGCCACACTGTAATTACCGACTTGTATCATTATTCATTACATAAAATAATAAAGCCAATCTAAGTGATTAATTTCTGTTATTACTTGTATAGTATTAATTACTAACATTTATACTATATTTGTTAACTTATGGTGTTTAAACGAGACTGTAATTAATTAATAGCGACTGTGTTCGACACTACACTAAACAGGAGCGGATTTAAGGCACAGCGACCTATGCATCCGCATAGGGCGGCAAATTTTGGAAAGGAGTCAAAATTGTGTTAAATATTTATTTTGTTTTAATGTGGTAAAATATTTTTTATATTCTGAGAGGAGCGAGGAAGTAAGTGTATTATAAGTTAGATATTACAGTGATGATTATTTATTTTATTTTATATTTTGTGGAAACACTTTTTCGTATGGAAATACTAGTACTACTAAAAGTTTATTAT
>JAIPRM010010848.1:0-13411 GCA_025469315.1 Stegophylla sp. TES_Ste_2020
ATGGTTTCCGAGTCGTTTTTGTCAAATTTTGGGTAGTTTTTTCCAAAAAAGAAAATTGAGAAATTCAAAAAATAACTTTTCTAAAGTACAATCTAGAGGCAAATCCGGTTTCAAAAAGTTATTGATCGAAACTTTTGGACAAGTATTTCCATGTGAAAAGTTGTACACAGAAAAAAAAATAATAAACATCATTATAAAAACACTAGCTTCTTCACTTCGTTCAGAATCTAAAATTGTTAATTTTATTTATGATATCCTATTATATTATAATATGTAAATATAGTATTTAAGATATTTGTGTGTGAGTATTGTTAATAGTTATTAATGAAGGGATTTTCATAAATCTAGATGACGATTAACAATGACCATATTTTATAATGTTGATTGATAATATAAATTAATCTATTCTTATTTTATAACCCCCTTCAAAATTAAATTCTATATACGCCATATACGCCACTGTCTCACACCATAGGCATTCTCCACTTTATGGGTGGGACTTGGTAATGGGTATATTATATTTTAAAGAAACGATAAAATAATTTCTTCATTTAAATAATTCTGAGTGAAGCTTCTGTTTATTCAAAACAATTTCACTAGAAAATTATAAAGTGTATTATAAGTAAATTTCAAAATAATTATTTTTTACTCGGCCAACCAGTTTTATATCTTACTATTACCCGAGAAAGAAAAAAAATTTAAATAATTTTTTTTTCACACATTCAATTTTTTTTCCCCAAAATATTTTTCATTTTATTGTCTATCAATTCTTAAATATCCATAAAGTTTGGATTAAAAAGATTTTTTTAAATGCTTATTTATCAACTTTTCTGTAGTTTTCCCAAATTTTGATTATTTCGAAAAATTATCGTTTAAAAGTAGTATTATGAGGCAAATTCTGATTTAAAAAAACGCTGGTCGTAAGCTTTTGTATAAGTATTTCTATATAAAAGTGATTACAGAAAAAAAAATTAAAATAAATAAACATTACTGTAAAAACACTAGCTTCTTCGCTCCATTCTGAATTTAAAATAATTAAAAAGCGATTACATCAAATACAATATTAGATTATTTTTTAAATATTTTTTTCCTAATCTGACATGTCAGTAATAGTACAGTGAAAACTGTCCAAAATGGAATTAAGAGACAGACCAAAAAAAATTTTCAAACAGCAAGCGTTGCCGTTTTACGCGAAAGCGTGAAATTCACTTATGGAACCATTCAAATTTCGTGTTATAACTCCAATTTTTTGGTGTCACGTCATACACCGGTTTTCCTATACTCACTAATAGTGGCTTTGTACTGTTTCCAATTCTAAATCAGTAATTCGAACAGTCGAGGTACATTAAAACCATTCAAGATATCAGTTTATCCAAAAAGTTCTACTGTCGATAATTTGTCAAAAATCACTATTTCGTATATTCCGTATTTTTCCCCCGTAGTTTTTCTAACACTTTTCATTTATATGCTTAAAAATGAAATGTTAGAAAAATTTTCCTCGGAGACTTCAATATTATAAATGAAGTTTTCAATAAATAAAAGCAATAATTTACAACTTTAAATTTAAAAATACTGATGAAATGTTGTTTTAAATTAAATGATTTTAATTATTACATATTGTAATGGTTAGGATTTTGAAAGAAGTTCTTGGTAGGCTTTAAGCTGTTAAAATACCGTTTAATGTTTATCGCGCGCTTTTCAAATTCAATTTTTATAATTGCCTTTTATAATTGGAAATATGTGTGAATTTAATTTATAAAAGTACCGTACTAATTGTTCATTATGTATGTATTACAAATTACAATGTATTTATAACATGGAATCTAATGTCTTTAGTTTTATTTAATATTATTTCAAACAGTTTGTTTACAACATTTATGACGCCGCTTAATACTTATTCATCAATCATCTAAAATTATGACGAGTAATTAAATTTTTTAAGTTTTTTTCATATAAATATCAAAAAAATCTAACTCCAAACTTCAATCGAAGTCCATTTGAATAATTTTTATATCATTCCGTGCAATAATATTGCTTTTGTTTGAATAATGAGGCCAACACTGCTTTGAGTCGATATAATTAAAATAAGACAATAATTCGAAACTTATACCTCGTACGGTATAGTTTTTATTTATTTGTTACACTATTCATTTATCAAACACATAATTATCAGGCGTATCGGGTAGGCAATATAAAATAATTGAATGGCATTATCGTAGTATTATAAATGTATATCAAGGCAATTCTGATTGTAATAATTATTATTTTCTACACTACGTTGTCAAAAATACGAAAATGAAACAAAACCCAATTTACCTGTAAAAAAAACTGTCGCAAAAAACAGTACAACACGGACGTGTACGAGAAGATTTTAACCCATTAGCTTCTGTCTGTCAGCGAGTTTCCACTCTGTGTACACTATGGTGGTCCTTATATCTGAAAGTAAACATTTTTGTCGGGACGCTCCTCAATATTTTTAAGAAACATATAAAAATAATGTCTACGAAATTTAACTATGATAAATAAATTATAAAACGCGGCGCAAGGTGGTTGAAAATTAACCAAAGGGCAATATTTTGTCATTTTTCAGTTTCTTAAAATTTATGTTAAAACTACAACTCTTAGAGTAAAGATTATAAGACTTTTATTTGTAGAGCATAACAACAAAGCATAACCTAACCCATACTGAATCGTGACTCTCTGTGACATAAATACATATTACATATTATATTTTGTAATCCACGAGTAATTAAGTATGATAATATTACGTCAATACTGTACTACATATAAGTAATCTATCGATAATAATTAGGGCTAGGGAATTATAGGAGTTAACATGTTTTTCAATAACCATTCAAAACATAGCTAAGTTATAAAGAAATGTGTGTCATACACAGGGGCATGCCAAGGATTTCGTTTGGGGGGGGGGGGGTAAGGCAGATCTTGTAGACAGATTTTAAAATTTGCGACCAATGTACACAATGAAAAAGAATCAGTTATATTAATAATATGACAGTTGAAAGTATTTAATAAATATAGGTATATCGATTATATATGAACATCAGTAGCATTTTAATTTGTTTATATTTTAAGTAGATAATATAAATTAATAAAAATATGTATAAAAAAACGGACATACTAGTACCTCTGCTGGGATACTCTTGGCAGGTGTGTTGAATTTTAAAGAAATGATAAATTATTTCTTCAATAAAACGATTCTGAGTGGAGCTTCAGTTAATACACAAAAGCGAAAATTAATTTTAAAGTTGTTAAAGAATTGTCATTTAATAACAGGATAAGCCATGTGCAATTAATTGTTCATATAAATGATGAAATTTGTGTAATCAGTTACTTACTTAGTTATGTAATAATATTTATTTTTTGATTACATTTTACATATTACATATTTATATTTAAGTTACAAAAAAATTGCTGGCCCTAAAAATTCGGTACCAGGGACAACTGTCTCCATTGTCCCTCTCTTAATCCGGCTCTGTGTATACGCAACTAGTATTAGTGGCACATAGTAGATACGTATTTAAACGATGTTAATCGACAAACGCACATAATAATGACACATAATGTGCAGTTGTAATGCCCCATACAAATTTTTTATTTTATAGTTTAGAAAAAAATCCAAACGATTTTGGGAGGCGTTCAAACCCCCATAACCATCCCCTTGGCACGCCACTGGTCATACACCAAGAGTTGTATGCAATTCTTTTTAATTAGCATACCTTGCATACTTAACTCTTTTTCTCTATATAAGAGTATATTTTGGTTATATTTGAATTTTGAGTGCGTATTTCACATATTTTTCAATATTTAATATACATTTTTTTGATATCGGAAAAAAAATTACTAAAGTGATCAAATATTATTTGATATTTGATATTTGAAAATTATAAAGATTTAAAAAAAGAAGAAATACAAAAATAATAGCAAAAAAAAAAAAAATGTTAATAAATTTAACGCAGATTTAGGTTTTAAAATTTTTTGGAACCTTAAAACAAAATAAACGTTTTATAAGACTTTATTTTAGTATTTTTGTGTAATTTAAGAGTATGTTTTGTAAATTTTAAATCATATTTGGCGTATTTCCAAAGCATAAATGCATGCATATTTTAAGGTATTTTAGAGCTATAAATTTAATAACAATATAATAATTAACCGATGCCCACATCCACTAATCTAGACGTGTCAATATTTTTCAGCCCGATGATAATGTTCCGGTCTAAATCTGAGGAGACCAATGAATATCATATTAGGTCGCCAACGAACATAAATTATGGCGAAGTTATAAAAGAGGTAAGACTGCATTTTTTCTTGATACATCGATTTTAGGAAGAAAATATTTCATGCAAAGCGTGCAATGATAATATTATTAATATTATTATTGTTGTTTTTTGTATGTGATTTTCGAGGCTGACACATGGGTGAAAAGTCGAAGTTAAGTCACGGTGGTAGTGTGTGTCGAGAGATATTCTTTGCCTATACGATTATTTTCTTTGCTATTTAACACTGTCTGTGTCGGTTATCGGGTTTTATTTTCATTCTCGCGACGATTCGCTTAACACGAAATTCTTCCAGATACACCGTCGTGTAACATTCGTTCATCAATTTGGGCGAATAGTGTTAATTTTCATTCCTTTTACCTAAAACAAAACTGCAATGCTATTTGATCATTGCGTTTTGTTCTGTGATAAAACATTATTCTCTCTCCCCGGAATGCGTATTATGTAACTATGGACTGGGGAGACGGTCCAACCGACAAGACTTATCTGAATGTAATGTAATATTGTGACCGC
The DNA here is from genome assembly GCA_025469315.1 of Stegophylla sp. TES_Ste_2020. Lineage (NCBI taxonomy): Eukaryota > Metazoa > Arthropoda > Insecta > Hemiptera > Aphididae > Stegophylla > Stegophylla sp. TES_Ste_2020. The sequence goes on from JAIPRM010010848.1 coordinate 4,809, forward strand.
AGTTTTTACGCGTGACGGGATGGACGTACACTCCTCCCGGTGTCGGTTAACGCTACGCACCTAGTGACATATCCAAATTAGTTCGTTGAAACGTTCGAAGTTCGATCGTAAAAAGTGATCTCAAACGTCAGTTCAGTGATTTGTTTTTTTTATACACATCTCATCTCATCGGCTCAACACTCGTACGGATGCGACACACTGCTGTGAACCGCCCAAGTCCATCATGAACGTGGATCATTGCAACCGTCACATCGTTACTGAATACAACCACCGGTGTCATCAAATATTTCTATCGTTCGCTTTTCGTCGGTAATAATTATTATTGAGAAAAGTTCGACCGCGTCTTGGGAACGCCATATCTTTCCGTTCCGACAAGACAAAAGGATAGTGAATTAATGAAAAAAAAAAATGTTTCTTATCTAGTGTTTTTTTCTAGTGAATATAAATATTTACAATAATTGTGCTAACCCTCAACCGTAAAAAATTACTGTGCGACGCTGTAGAGAATACCATATTTCGAATATCAATTGTAAATTATATTGTTGTTTATCGTCATTAGTAAGAAAAAATTAATGATTAGTGATTTTTAACATTATCATAAAATTCTCTTCTCGTTCTTTTTTTCTAATTTAAGTGTTAAATACACACACGATAAATTTAACAATTTATTGCATTAACTTTAACGCAATATTTGACGCTTATGAACTTATCAATTTTTTTCTCATGTTAATATTTTATTTACTTAATTCAAAACATTTAAATTTTATAATATACAATACCGTTTTTGTAAAAATTAAATCAACACAATTTTTACAAACATGTATTTTTTTTCAATAATAGCGTTTGACCTACCTAAGCTTCAGCTTATTTTTTCAGAGTAAAATTAAAAATCAAGTAAGGAAAATATTGTATATTAATAAACGTGAATTATTATTTTTTATAATATGTATAAACGATGAGTTACGTTCAGATAAACTACTTACTATGTATTAATGAAATAGTATTAAATGGTAAATAAAATTTATCACTCCTAAAATGTTACCGCTGCCAGAACAGGCATATTATCCGTCACCACGAGGTTCAATAATTATTAATTTATGTTACTCGATGTACCTATATAGGACATCATTAAACAGGGACTCAGCTTACCTACTTACAGTACTTTTTCCAAACGAGCACTCCGCTTCCATACAATTATTATATTCACGGGATTAAGTTTACTACAAATATTCCCGAATATACACCTACTCCTATCTCCTAATAATATTACTTTAAGTGTCATATAGGGAATAGGGACGAATTTCCACGTTATTTGCATGCTGTGAATTACGATAAATCACACTTTGTAATCCAACACATATGTGCGCGTTAAAGTTCAGAAATGACTTCAGAACTTAGTTGTCCAAATTTTAAACAGACAACATCATAAATCATCTAAAAAATAATGACCCATATCCACTCTTATTTTGTTATATCATTTTTCAAACACTAATAAGTCATTACTTATTATTTACTGACTGACTCTTATCATAAATTTATGATATTATTTTATTCAAAATAAATGAAAAATACTAATCTTTTTTATTTCTTTATTTCTATTTAATTTGTCAAGATATAATTTTAACTAAATTTTTATTTTTAACCATATAAATGTATGTAAACAATTATTATAATTAATTATCATCAATTAATATAATATAATAAACCAAAATAAAGTGTATACTTACACTTATAATAAATTTTTACGAAATTTTTATATTAAAAAAGGATCAAAGTTGTTTATATAACTGCACCAAAATTTCTTGCGTTGAAAAAAAAAACACAAAAATCATTAATTAAAAAGTACGTGCATACATCTGCTATATTGTCCACTTAAACGTTACCTTGTGACTATTTCCGCCAAAAAATAATCAGAATTTATATTTAACTCTTTAATCTAAATACTCCACACTTCTTCAAAACACACAGAAAAATAAAATAATAACTCTAAAACTTACCAATCCATATGAAATTCGACATAAAAACCAGATATAAAATAATATCGAAAAATTACAATAATTGAAATTTAATGTATATCTCATTATGCAACAAATTTCATTTTCTAAAGCTTCAAAAAGAATTAAGTTCGAGCAATACTTGCAATTATTATACATAATTTACACCAAAGTATTTTCAATTGTAAGAAAATGTAAATAAGAGTAAAGTATAGGTATTCAAAACATAACAGAAAAAATACCTACAATAATTATGGGTGTCAAAAAGGAAATATTTTTTATTTATTTAAATTTAACATCGTCAGAGGGGTAAAGAGTACAGAAAATTTTAAATCTAATAAAAATTTAAATCTTATAATATACAAGAAAGAAAATATTTATTGATAAAGTACAATAGATATATTAAGAATTATTTACAACACTTTTTTTTTTTTTTTAATTTAACTAGAGAATCAAAACAAAAGTCGAAATTAGATATTGCATTACTATGCTTTATTTTTAATTAAGTTTTTAGAGTACTGAGGAACCAGAAAGGGAGGAATTTTCTAAAATTTAAATCTAGTATTCTAAAATGTATTATTTTTTTGTAAAAATTCAGGGCAAACTAATTGCCCAGATATTAACTTATAAATAAAAGCTACATCATTATATAATCGTCTCGAAGTTAGTGGTTCAAGACCAAGTACTTTATCAATAACATACAAATACTTGATGAGAATTCAAAGATCTATCAAACTAGAGAGTAGTATAACACCATTATAAAAAGAACATTTTTTAAATCAGAACAATTTCGTTTAATAAACTCTAAGACACGTAATGTTTAACTATATATTGTATCAATATGGTTGTTAAATGTTAAGTCAGAAAACAGCAATATACCCAAATCTCAAATAGTAGTTGAAAAACTCAATGGAAAACCATCAATCGTACAAGGAAAAAAAATTATTTTTTTGATGAAAGAAAGAAATACATTTATATTTTTCGGCATTTAATGTGAGACCATTCTTGAGAAACTACTCCTAGAATTTTTCAAGATCTTATTGAAGCAAAATAGAGTCATTCATAGAACTAATTGATAAATAAATTTTTAAATCGCCGAAAAATAATTGATATTTATATAAATTAAATATGAGACCAACATCGTTAATACAAACAATGATTCTGACTTAACATTTTACTTAACACTTTCTACTTAACATTACATCTAAGCTTTAGCACTTTTTTTAAATATTTTTGTCAATTCTTATCTAAATAAGATTTTTTTTTTTTCATTTATAGAATAGAAATAATAAATAAAAACTTACAATACAGTTTCAATAGAGTTTTGATTTAATTTTAAATTATATGAATTCAATATTTTTTCGACTTTATATTTTTGTATAGCTACCTACTAACAATTTTTTTTTATAGCATTGATCATGGAATAGATTATGAACTATTCTACAGTCAATGATACTAGAAATTCACGATTTTAGTTCCTGAGTGGAATGGAGAATCTAGTGATAATACAGTGATTTTTTTTTATTTATTTTTTTTTTTTACGAAAACACTTTTTATATAGAAATACTAGTCCAAAAGTTTCTTACAGAAAACTTTTAGGTCAGAAATCGGTATCTAGTGATGTTTTTTTCAATATTTTCAATTTTCTTTTTTTCAAAAATGTGAAAAAACAACAGAATAATTGCATAAATGTGATAGAATAGGTGACAAACAAGATTTTCATGAAATCAATTTTACTAATTCAGCTATAATTCCAAAACTAATAAGACTAGAAATTTGAAATTTCTACCCATTATCAATTACAGTGTTATTTAAAGGGAAAAATTAATTTTTAAACGTTTTTTTTATGATTTTTGAAATAAATATTGCTATTGGGAATTACCTTGTTTTTATGTAAATTAATATTCTTGATATTATAAGTGAAAATAAAAATAACCTCAATTACATATAAGTCTAATGGTCCTGAAATAATCTCATAAATCAAATTTTTGTATAACCGTTCAAATTTAGAATAAGTATGGAACTGTGTAATTAAATATAATAAATTATCAATATATTTATATTAATATAATAAATTTACTAAATAATGATTTTTTTAAATCAAAATCTTATTTAAAAAATATTGTACCTTATACATAATGAATACTTCATAAAATTATATTTTTGTTGTTTTTCTAAAAAAAAAAAAAAACAAAATTAGCCTCTTCCATTTCAAGTTTCTAGATCCACACCTGGTTGTACCAGTGACTGCTTGCATTCCAGGGTTAAAAAACGTTTTAAACATCTAAATTAATCAAACATGTTAGTAGTACTATAGAATAAATATACATAAACAAAAAAAAAAAAATTATTACATATTTTATATTTTCTGCGTTTGTTTGATTTGCTGAAAATTCAATTATAAAATATTTAATCCCCTTCCTCCCTTTAAAAATAAATATATTCTCCGTGATTTAACACAATAAAGTAATATAATTTTCGACTCCCTCGGCTTAAAAATCGTTTCTGTGGCCTAATTAAATGGTGACAGATGATTTCAATTAAATATTATTGTTTACGTTGTACAGTGATCAATATGTATTGCAGATTATGTGGATCATCTACGAAATTAATTCGGTTATCCATTAAATTATCACACATAATACAATATAAATTAATGTATTAAAATCGTTTTATTTCTGTTTTGCTTTTTTATTGAAATTCGGAACTACCGACATTTAAAACATAATATTCTTATCCTTCTTAGAAGTATTAATTCGAATCATACTTTTATCTAAAATAAGTTAATTTAAAATTATATGTCTACTCTTAGGCATTAACACATGAATACTCGATTACGCTAACTCGCCTTTTTACCATAGATAACATACTAATATATTGGACAGAGTTATACATTTTCGATCTCGCTCTTAAAAGAGTCACGATATTTTCAATTTAAATAATATGCCGTTTGAACCTATACTTTTTATACGAAAATATATTAATTTTATTGGTTAAATTTGGTTTATTTTGACGTCACTCAATCTCAATTAGCTGAAAATGTATTCTATTAGTTTACCGATAAATAGATAATAAAAAGTTGGCAATCGCATAAAAATTATTAGACATTTATTTAAATTTATATTTACTAATTTAATTTCATAAAAAACTGTATTAAAGGAAGAATTTTCAGAAAATCAAATAAAATCGATACCTAAGCCTTTAATGAGATATTCAATATATTAAGTTATATATTTTATTCAATGAGGTATATTATAGCTACACGCATGCAAGATTCTTCAGTCTAAACCAGAGGTTCCCAAACTTTTCTGTCCCGGAGACCAGCTGTCATTTTTTTCTATTTTTTGTAGACCACTTAATATTACATGTTGCAAATTTATTAAATTATTTTTGAGAACCGACACAAAGTTGAATGTAGTTGTTTGTGGAAAGAAAAATTTTAAAATAAAAAACAATTAAACTTTGTTTTTATTCGTACATTTGTTAATTCAATTATCTATCTATAATTTTAGATTCTGAGCGAAGTGAAGAAGCTAGTGTTTTTACAATGATGTTTATTTATTTATTTTTATTTTTCTGTGTACAACTTTTCGTATAGAAATACTTGTCCAAAAGTTTCGATCAATAACTTTTTGAAACCCGATTTTCCTCTAGATTGTACTTTAAAGAGGTCATTTTTTGAATTTCTCAATTCTTCAATGTTTTTTTTGGAAAAAACTACCCAAAATTTGACAAAAACGACTCGAAAACCATAATTTTTTGATCAAAGTTTTATGAAAATTTAAACACATAGATAAAAAATCCTATAAAAAAGATTTTGGCGCAAGAAAATTTTGAAAATGTGAAAAAAAATTTTGGACATTTTTCGGACATTTTGTTTTTTTTCTTATATTGTTAACTTCCTTCGTTCAGAATCGTTTTACTGAAGAAATGATTTATCGTTTCTTTAAAATTTAATACGCCCGTCAAGAAAATACCACTGTCGTGCAAAGTACGCCCATCGTGCGAAATATGTCCGGCTTTTTTTTTTAATTGATAAAATATAGAAAATGCAAATTAAGTCTAGTTACATTTTTAAGTAAAATAAATTTACAAAAATCATTAGTTTTAATGAGAGGGATTAACCTTATCTTTTGATAGTACAATAGTACAAGGGTGGCCAACTATCATGAACTTGAGATCAACCTCAGTGTTTTTCTAAAAAATTTTATAATTTGCTTGAATAATCTAAAGCTCTGCTCAGAATCATCTCATTAAAGAAACTATTTATCTCTTATTTAAAATTCAATCACCCATCAAGAATAGCAGGGGCGTATTTAAGGGAGGGGCACGAGGGGCCCGTGCCCCCTCCATTCACTTTAAATATTTTTTTTTTTTTACATTATACATCTTATATTACATTTTGCATTATATTGATTTATCTTCTTTACTTTTGTTTGATGACTGATGTAATTATATTAATCAAACTAGTTATATTATCATGTCCAAACCATAACCAGTAAAAAGTAATGTTATTATCATATTTTTACATCATATATTTTATTAGAGACATAATAATTAGGTGTTATGTTTCAGTAAAACACAATATTTTATATTTATTTTAGATTCTAATTGGAATGCAGAAGAAATTACATTTTCATATCATACATTTTATTAAAGACATAGTAATTAGGACGATTAGGTGTTATGTTTTAGTAAAACACAATATTTTATGTTTATTTTAGATTCTTAGTGGAGCGATTCATGCTTTAATAAAAATGTTTATGTTTTTCTGTTAACATTTTTTTTATAGAAATACTAGTCCAAAAGTTTTGATCTACAACTTTATGAATCGATATTTGCCTCCAGGTGGTATATTAGAGAGGTAATTTTTTAAAACTCCTCAAAATTCGAAAAAAAATCTTGAAACTTTTTTTTTTATTTAAACTTCATGAAAACGTAAATGAAAATTGAAAATTATGTAAAAAATATTTTTCTAAAAGAAATTTTTGATATGTTAAAAAAAATTTTTGTGATTTTTTTCTAACACTTTTTTTTTTATTTAAAAGTTTTTTTCCTGTTCTTAATTAATTTTAGGGGGATATAAATCTAGCTGAGTAAAAAATTAATTTTTTTTCGTCGTAATATAATCTAAATTTTATAATTTATCAGTAAAATTGACTTGTAAAAATTAAAAACTTCACTCAGAATCATTTTAATGATGATTAAAGTCATTGTTTCTTTAAAATTTAATAAACCCATCATATCTCACTCGAGGATCAAAAAATACCCATAGTGCGAAATATGTCCAGTTTTTTGTTTGTGTCCCTCCCATTAGACATTTCTAAATACGCCCCTGAAGTAGCCCACTCAAAGAACGAAGAATATCCATAGTGCGAACTATGTCCGGCTTTTTAATATATAATGCGATAATTTAAAATTAATTTAAATGTTAGTATAAATACGTTATTTAATACGTTTAATTTCTACATACTTCTTAAATACTTAAACTTCTATGTAGAGGTAAATTGTTATTAACAATTTAATATAGTAATATTATACGCTATTGGAGTCAAATTATGTAATTGTTATAATTGTTATTTGAATCATAAGTTAAACAATTTATTTTATTTTTTTTTTTTTAACTCAATAAATGTGACGATCGACTCAAAATTATGTTACGATCGACCTGTTGACCAACCCTGCAATAATATATTTACAATATCTGACTTGAAATTAGTTTAGTATAACCTTAAATCTCTTCTATCAGTGATGTACAATCTGCTTTTTTTTATTTATTTTTTTTATATCTGAGTATGCAAATTGGCAACTGTCAGAACTTGAACCAACTTATAATTAACAGTAGATTTATGCAAAAATTATTTAATTATTTATTTATTTTTTTTTTTTTTGTATCTGTGTAAGAAGATTAGCAACTGTCAGTACTTGAACCAACTTGAAATTAACAGTAGATTTATGCAAACATTTTACGCATAATGTGCCATCATTAAAAGACTCGTTAGTTGTTATCAATAATGTATTTTATCGGTCATACCATGACAATACGCACAATTTTGAATTGTTGTTAAAATCTTGTGGACCCCTTTTTGAATCTCATGCACCGCAATTTTTTTCGCTCATGTAGACCCATTGGAGGTTATATATAATTTTGGGAACTTTTGGTTTAAAATTTGAAATAATAGATGCGATTTGTGCAATAGAATAAATCTTAAATTTTAATCTATATCATAAAATTTACTTAAATTATAAATTATACTTAGATGCTCATAACTAAGATTTAAAATTGTATTATAGTAATTATTATTTTAGATTCTGAACGTTAGTGAAGAAGCTTATGTTTTTACAATGATGTTTAGTTTTTATTTTTTTTTTTTTCTTCCTCTGTGAACATAGGTCCAAAAGTTTCGATCAGTAACTTAGATAGATCTAAAATCGAACCCAGATGGTACTTTTAAGAAGTCATTTTTCAAATTTCTCAATATTTTTTTTTAATAATGCGAAAAAACTGAAAAAAATTTTTCAAAAAACGGCAAAATATGCAATTACCGCAATTTCCGTAAAATTGAAAATTACTTTTTGACATAACTTCTAAAATAATGCAGCAAAGGA